>JAQGBY010003166.1:0-20161 GCA_034698785.1 Mycogona germanica
GGAATTGAGGGGCGAGAAAGTGGGAACAAAGGATCTTGGCACAGGGTTGGCGCCAAATGATAATCATGTACCGCGCGGACGCGCAGGTAATCTAATTGAGTTTAATATAAGTTATCCGAAATATATTTTATTCCGGAATCTGATCCGGAATAATATTTGAGGAATATGTGTGAAACCCGCATTTCGAAAATAGGATTTTTTCTATAAAATAAAATATTTTGAAAAAATTGACTTTTTTCAAAAATGTTGAAAATCGAAAATCCGTAAGTCTAGATATTCCGCATTCCTCCTAAAAGGAACTGCGTTTTTTGTTCCGACAAAATCAGACAAATATTAACAAAGTTGGAAAAAATTAAAAATATGTTAAAATTTTGACTTTTTTCAAAAATTTCGAAAAATCAAAAATCCGTAAGTCTAGATGTTCCGCATTCCTCCTGAATGGAACTGCGTTTTTAATCCCGGCGAAATCGGATGAATATTAAGAAAGTTAGCAAAAATGTGATATCAAATTTAATGAAGAAATCTGAGGGATTTCAATCTGGTTCTCAACCTTTCTGCGCCGCCTACACTGGGTACAGGGGAGGAACCACTGACTGGTCTCTGTTAATCCTGTATGCCTGCTTTGTGAGCCCCGGTGATGCTTGCAAGGTGATCGTCCATCCGTGAATTCGACCGAAAAGCCAACGCCAATAAAGTGAGGTGGCGATTGTAATGAACCCAAGCATCACACTGAATGAGGAAAACACCCCACTGTGGTCGACAGTGACATTAGTGCCCTCAAGCCCCCAAACACTTAAAATCAGGAAATAAAGAATAATACACTTAAGCGATCAGTAAGGGACGCCCTTACCTGAGTGGCGTCCCCTAACTTCATTTTAAACAGATAAATGCTAGAGGACATGGCTACATCCTCAGCCAGAGATTAATTTAATCAACTAAAATTCCCAAAATCTAGACTAGACTAGAAAAGACTAGCCAGTTTATAGTAATCAAACATAATGTGAAAGTGCATCTCTGCCCTCCAGAGGGGAGGTTCCGTACCGGCGATAAATATTAATATTTATATAATAAGACCATTGAGAGAAAGAAAGATGGTGGTGTTAAAATTAGAAAAACCAAATTCTGTAAATTGTAAACAGCCGGTGGACTCTCACATGTGGATCCCACATCAAGATAAAGGTGCAGCAGGCTGGTGCTTAACTAGAAGGATGGGGCCAACAACAATTTCAACAAGTACACTTTTGCCCAGCTGAGACGGCTTTGGGTGTGCTGGTCATTTTAACGGTTCTTGGGGGTGGCAACTGTCTGCCCAAATGCACAGAGAATAAAATCATACAATCACAAGTCAAATCCTGTGTGGAGGCTCGAGATGGTGTCACCTGCAGCATCACCACTCAAGCCCAGCTGACCTTCTCCAATCTGGGCTTCACAACATGCCTATGGGTTACGGAGAAAACTGACAACAACCTGTTTGGTGTGGCACTTACATTCAAAGATGTCGAATGTCATTGGCCTACAGTCCGATTGTACTATACCTTCTTGGTGGATTTGAATACATTTGGCAAAGTTGCTTGCCCTCAGAACCAATATTGTGGCTGGCTGACACATTGCCATCGTGACTATCCGTGTGAGGGCCTACCACTCAAAGCCAAGGAATGACCTGTAGTGGCAGACTTATGCTGGAGACTCGGGGGTCTATGTGCTCTGATTGGACACCAACCATGTATGTTCTTCCGATGGTGGCTGCAACCGGTTCAAAAAACCTCGTATGAAGACCGCAACATCCTTGGCCCAGTCTGCCACCCAGTTTTTGAGGTCACCATGGAATCGGCAAATGGAATGGTCACACAAACTTTGTGTGACTTGGCCTTAGTTCATCAGGGAATGCACTTGGAAGTTTTAGGCACATTCTCCCAACCATCCCCCTTCTGAGTGAACAGCTCATCATACACACAAAGAACTTGGCCAACTCCTACCTCAAAAAGGCCAGCCCTGTGCACCAACCTCTACACAACACCATCAATGATGTTCAGGCTGCCAAGCCTGGAACCTCCAATTTCACCTTTGATGAGAAAATGGTCCACTGCAAATTCCTTGCATCCCAACTTGTGTGCCACAAATCGCCGCAATATATCAACAAAATGCGAGCCAACCATGAAAATGCGCTCCCACTTGTGCGCCTGAATCACAAACTGTTCACCAAACGTGATGGCTCCTTACACTCAACAATGCTCCTCACAAACCCTGCTGTGGTCCATCTGTCATTCACAAACATGAAGATCACACTAGCTCAGGTACACATTTGCCCTAAGCTGGTGTCCATTGGCAAAGTCCGGGGGCGCCACACCTGCCACACTAGCAGTTGTGGAAATTCAAGCATACAGTTCATGTCTGCCGGGGGCGGCAAAATTAACCTTTGATTCCATTCTCATGTTTTTCAAATCAGTTGAGCTCACCACCAAACCTAAAACCTTTCAAATACAATTTGCCAGAAATTCCAAGTGTATCAATGAGAAAATTTGTTTAGTCACATGCAGTGGTTCCTCCTGCGACATTATTAGTGCATGTCTGGAGGATCCCATTATCTCAATTGCCCAAGCCAATGTTACCATGGTCTCTAATCAGGGGGGTTTCTCTTCGGGCGCCTCACTGTGGACCTCAGTGTTGGGGGCTTTGGCCTTTTTACCTGGCCCTTGCAGCTGCTATTGCCATCTTGGGCCTCTTTTTCATATCCTTGGTCTTGGGGATTTTGCACCGCTAATCAGTTTGTTTCAGCTTGGTGTCTCCCTGTTGTCTCCACACCCTCAAGGTGTTGGTCCTTAGTTCATTGAGCTACATTTTTGAATCATGGTTGCCTAACCCAATATTCCTTTGGTTGGCATGTAGTCACCTCATCCCATGTTACTGTAGTAGTAGTAGTAGAACTGCCTGACAGCATGTTCCTTACATATGCTTTCAGGACACCATTTAACCATTTTTCTTTTCACCTCACCATAGACCTTCTTGGGATTTATTATATGGGTCTTTAATGGCTGGGGGTGATGGCCCACTCCCACTGCCCCTGACCGATGCCAACTGGAACACTGATTACTTAACGATACTTGAGATGTGCCAGGAAGACAGCATGACCACTGACCGGGGGCCCATCACACCTAGGACCCAACTCATCCTTCCTGCGCTGCTCGCTCAACCGTATTGCTGGGGAGACAGCCCAGAGGAAGGCAGGCCCGATATCCTGTGGCCATTGCACCCAGAGTATAAACTCTTCATCAGTCTGGTGCACCAGCTCACCCTGTGCCATTACATTGCATGCCCACGCCAGTACCCACAGTCACAAAGGTGTTTCCTCCACATGGAGGCGGTCATCTTTCCGGCCCTCATCTATGCAGGCACCGGGCCCTCCAACCATCAGGGTCTCCTCACTCCGGCCGGGGTCATCAAACCTAGGCCGGGGGATGCACATCCGGATTGGTCACACATCGACCATGTGACGGAGGCCAGGTTTGCTGCCCAATGGCAAGCCGAATGCAAAATGATGTTGCATGATGTACAGATGGACTGGCAGGATCGCTATACCCTCTGGAATGTGGGCTGGTAGATGAACTATCCACCGCATTGTGTTAAGCCTGCACGCTTGCCCGCCACCACTTGACTCCAGGTGGTGCTGCTGTGTTCCCAGTCACCAAGTCTCATGTTACCGTTCTTCATAATTTTTGTACTCACATCGTTTTTATATATATACCTCTATTAGCTAGTACTTTAGGACATCATTCGTTTTTGTATTTTTACTGATTGTGATTTTGTTGTTTCCCCTATCTTGTGTTCTAATACATCATATGTCATATGTCATCATATGGGTCACTGATGGCTGGTGCGATTGGTCCCCTGCCTCACCACCTGATCGAAGCAAACAGGGCATATGGCATTCCTCGCAGACCTCCTTGACCTGTGCCACTTAGATCACATCCCCACGGAGTGGGGGCCCAATATGCCCTGGCACCAACTCCTCCTTCCTCCACTACTCACTCACCCACCACACTGGGGGACAGCCCACCACAGGGCAGACTGGACATCCAGTGCACATGGCACCCTCTCTATGGGTTCTTCATTGACCTGGTGCTACAGCTGGTCTACAATCATCACATTATGCACCCACACCAATACCCCAGCCATCAACGGATCATCACACATGTGAGAGCGGTTATCTTCCCTGCCCTTATCTATCCAGGGACCGGGTCCACCACTTATCAGGGCCTCCTCACTCCGGCCGGGGTTGTCGAACCTAGGCCGGTCTGGTTTGAGCTTGAGCAATCATACCTTGCAAAAGTAACTCAGCAGTGGATGGCCGCAAAGGCGAAGGTCCAGAGTGTGATGAGGGTGCATGGCCTACACCTAGATGGGCATAAACAACACACACTCCAAGAGGTGGGCTGGTGGCCTGACTCTCCATCCCCATTGGCAGTATCTGGTGATTTATCCGCGTCTGCTTGAAACTCCGTGTCTTCCCAGTCGCACCAACTTGGGGGTAGTGTGTCACAAGTAGTGGCACCATACTTGTGTCTTTCTGTTTCAGTTTTGGGTTATCATTCACACTTTAGTATACCCATTTTTAACCCTTTTGGTGGGGTGTCACTTGTATTTATGTGGTGTTTTAGAAAATTTTAATTACACAATTTTGCACGCATTCATTTGTGATCTTTTTGTTTTTCCATGTAGCTATTTGGCCCTTCTGTCCTGTTTCCCGGATTTTCTCTCTCGTTTGGTTGAGTTGGCTCTCAGGTTTTCGCCACCTCGCCCAAGCATTTAGGGGAAAGGGTTGTGAGTGTGCGAGCGGCTCACTGGTCTTGCCGGTCCCACCAGGTTCTCAGGAGGAGATTCGGATGGGGCTGAGCAGAGGAGGGCCAGCAGCTGTGTCACACCCCTTCCCAGCAGGGGAGCAATGCCGGTCACACAGGGGGGCAAACACTGCCCATTGGCCAGAAGTGGCACATCCACACGCGGTTCTTAACACCTGTACCTTTCACCTGTACACCTTTTGCAACAAATAAACAGTCAGCTTTGTACCTTCAATCAGTGTGGTTGCCCTTTTTGCCCTGCACTTGCCTAATTGCCGCAGCGTGTGATCATCTATCTCGTGCTACTTGTTTACCGCCGCCGAGACTGCTACCCACCTATGCCACCCCGAGATCGCTGACCACCACAGCCGCCCACCAAGATCGCCGATCACTGCTGCCGAGCACTGAGTCCATCTGCCACGTGCCGAGCCGCTCATTGCATCACAGCATCATCCACCCGAGCTCCCATCTCATCCACCAACCATGTCTGCCCCCTCTCTGTAAGTACCGACTCCACTTACTCCCACCATGCGCACACACAGAGCCACACAGGGAGGACAGCCTCCCCAGAACCTGTAGGTTGGGCCCAATCAGGTCAAGGGGGACCGGTCAACCAACAAGACCTGTTGAAACTCACAGTTAAATAAATCCAGAGGGATCCAGCTTCTCAAAACCTGTTATCAAAATAGCAACCATGTATTTTTCTCTGAAGTCCGAATTGTCATTGAAAATCTTAAACAGGTCCTTGCTGTGAGCGCGCAAGCGGCTCACTGGATCCGTCAGGTCCTGCCCGCATCTCCGTAGGAGACTCGGACAGGGCTGAGCAGAGAAGAACAGTGTTGTGCCCCTTTCCCACCAGGGGGCAGTAGGGCCAACCACCCACAGGCAAAATCCACCCACCGGTCAGAGGTGCGACCTAAACAGGTAGCACCTCTCACCTCCTTCACCTTTGTACCTGTACCGAGAGAACGGAGCGAATAAACTTCTTGTCTTCATCCATCTAACCGTGTGGTCGCCTTTTACCTGTGCGCTTGCCCTTGCTGCCTTTTGCCGCGCACTTGCCTTACCGCACCAGCAGCCACACCGAGCCCGGATCGACTAGATCGCTGCTGCCTCACTGAGCTTCCAACGCCGACCAGCCTGACTGTTGCCGAGCAGTAGTAGACTGAGGGACCGAACCAGCCAGCCCCAACCGTCGAACCGTGCCGCCATTGACCACACCGGGCCACCAACGAGCATCGATCGCACCACCATGTAGTCCCAACCATGGTAAGCCACTCCACACATTTACCATGTGGCGCACAGAGCTAGAAGGGGAGGACAGCCTCTCCAGAACCTAGGTGATAAGCCCATAGGGGCCGTGAGGGCCTGGCCACACGAAGTGAGCCAGGGACAGAACCTTCACAATGGCGACTACCAGGATGATGATGATGATGGATTCACTGAAGTGACGGATCACAACAGGAAGATTCTGTACCCCTCTCAGTGCTTAGGCACTTCACAGAGCTTTGTTAATTTCATTCCTTTTCAAAAATTAACTTGGCACAAATAAATGGGAAAAACCCCAACTGTGCTGGAATCGTTCCAGTTAGCCTTTTTTGTTTTGGAGAATGTCCTGGGGTTCCAGGATTCTCACATGTGGCTACCCAAAAACCGTGTTAAGTATTTATCGAGAGCTGCGCAGGAATAATTCTGGCATTTCCGGATATTGCGACAACAGGTTTCGAATATTCGAGAGTATTTTCGTGTTTTATCGATTTGATTGAGAGTTGTGGCCATGTTCCATTTTTGAGAAATATGTTCCCTGTACTCATGCCTCAAGGAAAGTGTATTAATTTCAAATGTGCGATCAACCTCGGATCGAAATTGAAACGCTATATGTATTGAAAATAAGTGCATTTTTGGGGGATCGTTACGGATTGACTGAGCGTTTTCCCTTTCTGGAAATTTTGTATGTCGTTCAGTTCTCACTATAAGAAATATTGAAATCGAGATTTTTGTGGGTGCAGAATTTTAACCACCACCGTCGTAGGGAAATTTGTCTAATTCATGAATTCGTCAGGAACGACAATCCTCGACTCGATCTAGAAGCCTAGCCGAAAAACGTTTTTCCGTTCGGCATCCCTTCGCTGGGGCTCCGCGAATCAAGCACGATAACCATAGGGAATTTGATTTGGCATCATAGTAGACCGAGTTGTATTTCCCTTTTTGATCTGAATAATGAGGCTTAAGGGTTTTTCAGTAGTTGCATTTGGAAAACGAGAGGTTCCGAATTCAAAAGGGGTATTCCAGTAATCTTTAAATTTTTGTAATATTGGTTTGGCTACCCGAGCATAAATTAGAATAATGGTAAGGAGGCTGGTAATTCTCTTTGCAAATTACAGTGAGGCCAAAAAATCAGACTATCTGCTAAAAAGGTTTGTCAGCCCGCATGACAATTTGATAAAATTAATTGCGCCTGTTCAAACAAGAATTGTTCATACCTTTGTCAGTGGCGTTATGGCCCTATGTTAGCCGTTCAAAAATTAAGTCTATAAGTACACTTCCGAGGCAGAATTCCTTGTCCAGATGATAATTTAAATTAATACCATCCCACTTCTTGTGCGCTGTCGTAGATCTGTCTCGAGAAATCAATTTTCTCCAAGGTTGCGCCGAAGCCACAATTTTGCAACTTAAATTTCATTGTCAAAATGTAGAGTAGAGTAAATCAAGTGCCGTATTTCCGAAAATTCAAATTGGTCTGTTTTCCCTTCTCTCCAAATCGAGATCAATGGGATCCAAATCAATGGGAGAAGTCGAAATACCCAAGACTTCACAAGAATTACCAAGAATAACCTAAATACCTCTTTTTCAATCCACCCAAAATCCAATTTTCGAAGACGGAAATCACATTTTTGCTTAAAAAATTAAAAGGAAATCTCAAAAAAATGTTGGCCAAAAATAGAGCTAATAAACATCTTGTCTTCTACCGTCGAACCAAGTGGTCGCTTTTTACCTGCACGCTTGCCTTGCTGCCTTTTGCTGCGCGCTTGCCTTCTACCACGCGTTTGCCCTGCCGAGCCGACAGCCACACCGAGCCCGGATCGCCGAGATCGCTGCCGCCTCACCGATCTTCCAATGCCGACCACCCCGACTGTTGCCAAGCAGTAGTCAACTGAGGGACCTAGCCAGCCAGCCTCAACCGTCGAACCGTGCCGCCATCGACAGCACCGGCCACTGACCAGCATCTATCGCACCACCATGTCGTCCCAACCATGGTAAGCCACTCCACACACATTTACCATGCGGCGCTCAGAGCTAGAAGGGGAGGACAGCCTCCCCAGAACCTAGGTGATGGGCCCATAGGGGCCGTGAGGGCCTGGCCACACGAAGTGAGCCAGGGACGGAACCTTCACATTTCCAAAATATTGTGTAATCAAGTTATCATAATCGCAAATTTAAAACCTAAGTTAGAAAAATGACAATGACAAATTGACTGGTGAACTAACCCCATCATAATAATCTACACCTGGCCAGGTGCCCCAACAAGAATTAGTGCACACCCTTGACTGGGCGAGATCATCATTGTGTAAAAATTCTGGGCAAAAATCAAGGTCCTCATCACAGCCAAGATGGCGGCTAGCCATCAAACCCATCCCAGCACCAAACGGTATGTGTTGGCGCATGTGCAATCACCAGAAGAGCTTCAGTTTGCACTGCATAAATTTTGCTCTGCGGAAATTCCGCTCCACTCATGTGCGGATGACCGGTGACAAGTTCTCAGCAACTGATTTTGTGTATCTATGCGACCACGGTAATGACATAACCCAAATTGACCTAAATGGGTGTGCCAATTTTCTAGATTGTCATGGTACGAACCACCGACCTCCCAAACCTTCTGGAACTCAACACACTAAATGACAATTGGGTCCTATATTTGGATTTCATGAATCCAAAAGTTCGACTACTGGGACCGGTGAATATACCCCATCACAACTGATACCTGGCCAGGTGCCCCAACAAGAATTAGTACACACCCTCGACTGGGCGAGATCTTCAGTGCCCAAATTCTGGGCGAAAATCGAGATCCTCATCACAGCCGAGATGGCGGCTAGCCATCAAACCCATCCCAGCACTTAACGGTATGCATTGGCGCATGTGCAATCACTGGAAGAGCTTCGTTTCACACTGCAGGAAATCCACTCCATGCACTTGCAGATGACAGGTGCCAATTTCTCACCAACTGACTGTGTATCTCTGCAACAATGGAAAAGACATCACCCAAATCGACTTAATTGGGTGTGTTGATTTCCCAGACAACGTCATGGCACAAACCACCTGTCTCCCAAACCTTCTGGAAATCAACACCGCCAACGACAATTGGGCTCTATGTTTGGATTTTATGAATCCGAAATTCCATCTACTGGGACCAGTGAACTAACCCCATCATAATAACCTACACCTGGTCAGGTGCCCCTTGAAATAAATCCAGGTGCCCCAACAAAAATAGTGCATTAGGTGGCCACCAAGTGCTCATCCCATCCTCACCAGACCACAAACACTTCCCCTACAAACTATAATTAATTTTTTGTTTTCATTTCTCATCACCCACAATACCATCTCATGTGTACAATATAAGTTGTGGAAACTCTCGGGTTTCTCGACAGTTTTTCCTCGTTATTTGGTAACCTATTGCTTAAATATTTATGCAGCGCATCAACACTTTAAAAAAAATCCAAGTATTCTAATTCACAGCAGAGTCCTTTCATTTTATTTATCATCTAGCTTGTGAAAAAGTTTTATGGTTTCACCTGGTTTTTTGTTAACAAACATAAGAAATGTTGCAACACCCCAACCACCAAATGTGGAAGGGAGCTCCACATTTCCCTGCCAGTGAATTCCGACGACATGCACACCTAAAAGAAAATTTCTACATTCTTCGAATTTCACGTAAAGCTCACTGCTGAGCTAGGAATTTTTTTTCCTTTCTCTATTCATATACGCTACCGCCTTATAAGAGTCATGTTCTTCTGATTGTGTCTCGCCATAGCAAACTGTGAACTGCAATTTGCGTTGTGCCCAAGCGAAATCAAAACATTGACCACCCTTGGCAATAGGCATCCACCAACCAAGTCCCACATGCATTTGCCTCCGTTGCTTGCTAGAGGGCACCATGCCGATTAATGCCAGAAATGTGTTTTTTCTCCATCACAAGTAAGCGGGTTAGCAAAATCACCGCAAACAAGTAGACCCAAAAGTGTGCTGCCTTGCACATCTTGCGTAGTTCACAACAAGTCCTTTTCACTCTAAGACCAGGAGAAACCACTTGCTGCTTTCAAGCAAACGCTGCTAGGAAAAATGGGATAAACTCTTCTAGGCGTTTGGCATTTATATGCTTGGCTGTAGTGATTTGAGCATGCATCCTAGCACAGACCAGATGTTCGGTGTTTGTGTGCTTTGCTACAATGACAAATGCAGCTGGTTTTAACGATAACTGTCATTTAACTGTGGCCATATTAACCATCAAGGTTCTCAGCACTTGTATGCCGGTGCAGTGCAGTGCCGGGTACCAGAAACAATAACTATATTTACTAGATCTGGAGAATAAACATCTTAAGAGCAACAGTTTGACATTCAATTCCGTACAAATGCAAAATGTCTAACTGACCGCTTATGCCTTATTACCAGAACTGGAAAATCCTGTGAACCCCTTAAGTTTTGTTTAGAGGAACCAATAGTACTGCTAGATAAAGGAAACCACACCTCATTAATATCCAATTCAGCAAATTCCCTAGGTGGAACAATCAGCCTGTGGAATGGAATAACTGGGTTTTTTGGCAGATTATGGGGATGGATTATATATCCGGCCTATTTAATAGTGTTATGTCTAATTGGAGTATACTTGTTTTCAGTCATAGTCTCCTGCATGAAACACTAAAACAAAAGCAAAAAACCAATCCACATGAGTCACCCATAATAATGCTATCCCAGCCATTTTTTATTTCCCTCTGTGAAAAGACATAACATATACAATGATGCTATTTTCTCTTTTTTTTCGTGGTTCAAAATCTTCTAAGGAAGCTGGTGACCCATATAAACCCAAAAATTGAAATAATCCATGAAAATTTTACCAACAGGAATATAATACAACATAATCATTGTGTATGTCATGTTCTCTCCCTTCTAGTGCACCCTCAGCTGAAGCTCACACATGGTCAGACACACTTTCAAAATTGTTTGCCGACATAAGAGAAGTGGATAATAATTACCTTGATATGAGAGTGTGGGACTACCTCGCAGTACCGTGCCTACCAGGAGCTTGGGAGTTTGTACACCCCATTTTCAGACCAGATTGTCTGAAGCTTGGAAAAACTGGATTGCCCTCTCCCAGTGTCAAACACTGGAAACATGTATACCATGCCCAGTGGCATACCTGGTTCAAAAAATTTTGAAAATTTATACCAGCAAATTGCTTTTAAGGACCCACAGCTCCTCATGCATGTTGGGTATCGACCCCAAGTGTTATTGGATCACCTTCCTGGTGAACCCATACAACACCCAATCAAACATTTTCATCCACTTGACACAACCACGTGTTATCCCATATGCAGTTGGTCTATCAACCACAATGTACTAAAATGAAACTTCTCTTACTATTAAAAAAACCTCTTGCCTCCCATGTTCTATCATATTTCCTTTCTCGCCACCTTGTTCACCCCTTCTAGAACTCTAGAACCAATCCCAGGGTGACAACCTACATCAGCTGTTTAATGCCATAGGACAATTGGATAAAGAGCATATGAATTTACAGACCTGGGTCTTCATGAAAACCAGAGAATGTGTTCCAGACCCGTGGAGAACCTTAAACACAGCTTTTATTCCTTAATGCTTTAACATCGACAACCAAGGCCTCCCAATTCCGTCTGTACACACATAGGATTTGGCCCAAAGGCTAGCCTAGCTTGTGTGGAGTAAAAAGTATATAAGCCAATACCATGAGGCTCTGAGAAACAAAGCCATCCAAGAATTTGAAGGCCATCGACCCCAAGTGATCTTGGCACACCTGCTACATGTCCAAATATGACCTCCTGAACTTACCTGTTTCAATACCCCAGTTTTTGGTGTGCTCTGTGCACTGAGTTTCATAAATACTAAAATAACCCAGCATTAACCAACAATGAGATCTCCTACTTTTTTCCACACCTTTTCTATGCTCCTCCCACCAGCTCAATCAAACTATAACCTGCAAACATTGGACCATTCATCTTCAGACCACTATATATCCCTGAAACCCAAATTTTTTCCCCTCTATGCCTGCCTAATAACTACCATCTACTCATAAATATTTTTAGATCCATTGTTCAATGGACCCATACAAAAGTTCTGACCCAGCAACTAATTCACTCCCTGCAATTCCTGGAGAGAGAGTATTTCGATCTAAGAGCATGGAGATATTTAGAAATCACCAGCTTCTGGGGACATAGAATATGATGAACATAGACACCCTGACCCCCCATTTCAACCTGGAGTACGATTTTACAAGATGCCTGGACAACTTGGTACCACAACTATCAGAATACCTACTCTCAAATAATGAAGAGCAGTGAGCCTCAACTTCACAAGTATGCCAGGTCTAGAGTGTCTATAATAAATAAACACCCCCAAGCCCCACTACACGTGGGGAATATTTCTCCCTTCTTTCACTCCACTGCAAAATTGGTGCTATCTAAGTGACCATCCACATGACTATTGAAAATTCTACATCCCCACCTCTGCATTTCATTTCGTCACACACAAACCCAACAAAATCCCTTCTGAGGCTGGAGTCCTCATCAACTTACAATGTTGCTACCCATATATCTAGTAAAATACTTATGTGTATTAATTTCTTTTCACTATATTATGTTTATATTGTAGAGATCTGTCCAGGACCTAGAGAAACAAATGTCCACCATTCAGCATCTGTATTTTAGCATAGAAAACTTGGACCTCGAATACCTAGATATTAGAGCCATGGCATACCTAGATGCCATGAGACATGTGTTTGGCATTTGGAAAGGACTAAGGAACTTACCCTGGCAAGAATGGTTCAGACATGATGAGGAAGGATTCCCAGACCCACCAGTTCACACCTGGAAAGAGACTCACAAAGCAATCTGGCAAATCTGGTACCAAAAATATATCACCACTTACACACAACTAGGTTGTTTTAGTCAAGATCAGGAACTCTGCCGGACCCATCGATATCATGTAATGCTACAACAATCATTGGGCCAGTGGTATCCCCGACCTCCTACCCAAATGACAAGGCTGATGGAAACCAAACTAATGTGCATAACCTGTGGATATCCCCACACAACGTAGGTCCCAACCACCTCTCCATGGCACAAGGAGACGGAAGAGAAAATTGACTAGGACACAATACTTCTTGTCTATCCATATGTAATTCCTGCATCCTGTTTATTCAAAGAACCCTAGTTATCTACCTATATTCTCATTGCAGTCAATCATCAGAGGCCCCCCAGCATCGGCTGTCCCCAACCTATTGCACTTTCTCTGCTGTGGAATGTATCGATGAGGAATACCTGGACATCTGAGCCATGCTTTACCTGGACACCTCAAAATACATCCAGGGTATCTGGAAGTCTTTCACCGCACTGGATTGGTGCTTATGGCTGAGCCATACCGATCAGGGATTTCCAGACCCTCATGTGCATTTCTGGCTTACTCTTCATCGCGAGTGTTGGAGGTCATGGTTCGATCGAGCACACTACTACCAGAACTTCCTCTCCCAAGTGGATCAAGACTACAGGTGCTGGCGTAACCAACAACCTCCAGGAGAAATGCCAACCCTCACTACTGATCAATATGGCAACCCCCTAAAGCACTTATGTGGGTATACTGCTCCACTTGTGAATTCCATCACAATCCATTGCCTGTCATCCCTGACATGCAACTACCTCCTCTCAATAATGTAGCACCACCACCAATTGCTCGAGATGACCTTCCCTCAACCAGTTGCAATTTCTTTTCCAGTCCTGACTCACAGTTTTGCTATGCCTCTCCCTGTAAACCTGTGCCATTGAGCAAACAGAGGGATAAAAATGTTACCACCAATGATACTGCTCCACACCCTTAATCCACCCTTATATATGTATACATTTCCTTTTTTTATGATTTGCCTTTACCATCATAAAAACCCTAATAGAGTATGACTACTAATAACACAAACCTATGCCTCTAGAAATTAGTACTTGATCTAACAATATGCCTACTCATATGTATCTCATATTTTTTTCTCTTACCAACTAGTTCTATGACAATGACAATGGTCCAAATAATGGCAAATGCTCAACTAATTTCGCTTCACATATGTATCCTTCACTTATCATTGGATACAGTGAAATTTTGTGCCTCTGCAAGGCCCCCATTGGCTGAAATCTGAAATTTTGCTTGATTAGGAAAGGTTATAAAATGGCTTGCAGAGTGAAAATTCCTCAGAATTCAGTTCTGTAAGGACCTCCAGTCAAACATCTGCCCAAATTTAAAATCTGATTTTATATATATATTCAAATATCTGCAATATCTTTTTCATACTTTAATCATTCACTAAAACATAGAATTTCAAACTGTCCAACAAAATATTTACAAGTCCGGCAGGGACTTAGAATATTCTGTCCACTTTGAACTTTGTGTTCTTAACTCTAACTTTGCTTTTCACTTTAACTTAATAATGTCAGAATACCTAGAGCCTAGAATTAGGACTCAAAAATCTTCAAATACCTCACCTCATGGAGCATTATCCCATGAGTTTCCACATAGTGATCGTAGACCAAGTCATCATTCTCAATCCTCCTCAGATCTGATTTCGCACAATCCTCGTTTTCTCACCAATTTCAAACCACAGCAAATCATTCCATTTAATTTAAACAATCTGTGCTTCACCGATCATATCCATCCACCCAGCCATGAACCCAATGTAAGAAACTCCTTTTATTTCAAGCATGTATTATTTATCTAGTGTAAGTCTAAAAATGTATTTGATTTTGTTCCTACTGTATTTCCTAAGTAAATCCCCAGTTGTGTGAGCGTTAGGGTGGCTCACTGGTTGCACCAAGTCCCGCCAGGTTCTTAGGAGGAGAATCGGACGGAGCTGAGCAGAGGGCCAGTGGCTGTGTCACGCCCCTTCCCAGTGGGGGGAGCAATGCCGGCCACACAGGTGGACGAACACTGCCTATTGGCCAGAAGTGGCACATCCACACTAGGTTACCAACACCTGTACCTTTCACCTGTACACCTTTTGCAACAAATAAACAGTCAGCTTTGTACCTTCAATCCGTGTGGTTGCCCTTTTTGCCCTTTTTGACCCCGTGGCGATGAGTAAAACCCCACAAAACAATGGCTACGACGTTGTCGGGTCAAGCAAGCACCGTGGGACCGACAACATCCACGGCATCGATTCCGGCGCTAATTCAGAACAGTTTGACTCCACCCACTGCACCAGATCCTGCGCAGCTTGCACAAGAAACAAATGACCTGTTGCACGCCATGTTGGCTTCCTTTGGCAGAATAGCAGCCGCACTCACCAATCACAGCTGCACTCAGATGCCCACATCGCAAGTGCAGCCGCCGGCTCCGCCCATACCCACAGCAGCCATGATGACGTCGACAACAATGGCGGTGGCACCATCAGCTACAGCAAGCAGCTCTACAATGTCGGGGATGCCACCCACACCAGCAAGCAGTGTGCACCAAATTCCATCAGTGAGTGGGCCGGCCATGCCACCTGTGGGGCTCCCACACATGATGACAACGATGACACCTGTGCATTCTCTCCCTTCAGCTCCAGTATTTGCAGGCAAGGTGGGCGAAGATATTCAACGATGGGTGGATAGGATGGCACTGTTGGCAAAAGTCGAGGGGTGGCTCGAGAGTGTTATCGCATTAAAATTGATTGTGTATTTGGCAGAAGATGCCGAGCATTGGGCTTTGCAATTTTTACAGGGCAACCCGATGCCCAAATGGGAGGATTTTTCATTGATATTGGTAAGTCTTTGCGGCAGGGGCACCACAAGAGACGCGGAGATTAATTGGGTCGTGTCACGCCAAAATGATGGAGAGCTTTCGAACAAATTTGTACGCAGAATGGAACTATACACAGCACAAACTGGTCGACCCATTCCGGTTTCCCAACAAGTTAAGGTGATAACTTTGGGATTCCAGTCACCCACCTTAAGAGAAACTCTGACTGCAATGCCATTCACCAACATGCAAACCTTTCGCACTGCAGTGGCCAACCTCCACACAGCTACAAAAATGAGAGGGCCACCACAAGGTTGGAACCAGCAGCCAATAATGCCTGCTTTTCCAGTGCCACGATTTCCGGGGGCGATGGCTCCTTATTTTGCAAGACCAGTGCTACAGGGGCCACCAGTGTTTCGTCCCACCAATTCAATGCCATTTACTGCGATCACCGTTCACACCATCACCGCTCTTCGCCACCGGGCAGGCAAAGTCAATGCCAATGCGGATGCACTGTCTCGATGTCCAATAATCGCAACTACGCAGGTAGTGTCAACCAGGGACGCACAGGCAGAGCGGCTGTGGGCAGCAGAAAAAATGGCACTGCTATGAAACGATCACCACAGTGATACACATTTTTGTTTGTGCAATGGTCTGTTGTGCAGACGTCATCAAGATGGGAGGGCCCCGACCATCGTCATACCACCAAATTTGAGAAAAGCAGTCTTAGCCACTAGCTGGTCACGCTGGATATAAAAAAGTTTGGTCCATCTTGCGACAGAGTGTGGTAGCCGCGTGCCTGGGAGCAAACGCGAGAATTTATTCAGTCGTGTGTAGGATGCTTACAGCGTAAGTAGGCCAATCCCCCCAAGGCACAGTTATGTTCACTCCCGATTCCAGAAATTCCATTTATGATGATTGGAGTGGACGCCATTGGACCTCTTCCAATATCAGACGCCGGCAAATGTTATCTATTCGTGGCAATAGACTACACTACGAGATATGGAGAGGCTTGCCCATATCCTAATATCAACACTGCGGCAGCTATTAAATTTTTAATTTTATAGTTACGTGTCATGGCGTCCCACAAAATGTAGTGACAGACCAAGGCTCCAATTTCATGGCACACACAACAACAGGGTGGTTAAAAACATTGGGCATCCTCCACACCCATGCTTTGGCACGCTCGCCGCAAACCAATGGACTGACGGAACGGTTAAATAAAACCCTCAAAGAGAGACTCTCAATGTTTGTCAGCCCAGATCATAGAGACTGGGATGATAAGGTACCAGAAATTGTCTTTTCGTATAATGCATCACCTCAGTCCAGTGCCACGAGTCGCCATTTTTCCTACCAGAAATTGTCTTTTCGTATAATGCATCACCTCAGTCCAGTGCCACGAGTCGCCATTTTTCCTACTTTTTGGCAGAGAGCCAGCACTCCCACTTGATCGACTCTTACCCTCGCCCTTCGCGGCACGGGTGCCGCCTCGACAACCGAGACAACTGGCAGTGATTGTGCATATTCGGCGAGTACAAAGATACAATGCATCTCGACAGCCTGCGGCGAGTGCAGTTTTTAATGAGGGTGACATTGTTTTTTTACGCCACACTAGACAGTCGCGACGGGCTCGCCAGTAAACTCCTGACTAAATACGACGGCCCATATATCATTAACAGTCGCAGAGCCTAATTGCCGCCACGTGCGCTCATCCATCTCGTGCTGCTTGTCTACTGCCGCCAAGACCGCTACTAACCATTGCCACCCCGAGATAGCTGACAACCACAGCCGCCCACCAAGATCGCCCATCACAGCTGCCAAGCACAGAGTCTATCCGCCACGTGCCAAGTAGCTCATCGCATCCCAGCATCATCCACCCGACCTCCAGTCTCATCCGCCAACCATGTCCACCCCCTCTCTGTAAGAACCGACTACTTACTCCCACCATGCACACAGAGCCACACGGGGAGGACGGCCTCCCCAGAACCTGTAGGTTGGGCCTAATCGGGTTGAGTGGGACCCGGTCAACCAACGAGACCGGTTGAAACTCACAGTTGAATTAATCCAGAGGGATCCAGCTTCCCAAAACCTGTTACTCAAAATTGCAACCATGTATTTTTCTCTGAAGTCTGAATTGTCAATGAAAATCTTAAACAACAGGTCCTTGCCAAAATATTGTGTTAATCATGTTATAATTGCAAAGAGTATGTATGTAAGTAGAAATGTATTAATAACTAACTAGATACCTGTAATCTGTAGAAATTGTACCATGTTTGCGTGTGCATAGAACGCAACATTCTCTATGCGGTCGGGCTGCTGTGATGGGAGCACGGCCTTTCTCAAAAATGACTGTCGGCAGTTCAGTTCGCAAAGCCCCGGTCAAGATCATTTGCGGGATTATCATCGGGATTTATGAAAGGCTGAGCGGACATATCTGAGCTTGAGCCAACCAACTAACCAATCTACCAATGAGCAGACCAATAACTTCATCTCAACAAGGGTAAAACTTATTTATTTTTGGATAGTCCTTGCTAAACAAAGATATCGGATATAACCGGGAATCCGGAATCAAGGTCATAGAATGAATGCGACCATTGTTGCGGAAGTGTGTGACTGCGGAAGAGACAAGGTGGCTCAAATAATTCTGCGAATAGATGGAGAACTCTGTGGTATGGTGAACTAAAGCGACGGGAGTACACAGACTCTCTCAATCGATAAATTGGAGTACGTTGCCCCGGTCGAGACGATTGGCAAGATCTCATTAGGCTTTTTCGCAACTTTTTCTGTGTGATCGGGTGACAAGAGTGCAAGCTTTATTAGAGGTCACCGTCTGTAGTTTGGTTCAAGTGATTTTGTGGCCTGGAGATTTTGTGGCCGCGTGGTTGTACCGGGGCACGGATCGATCAGCCCAACAATAACAGCAGCAATAGAAAAATTAATGGTTTGGTTTTTAACAGAATTGGATGAGCTCTCATTTAACGGAGAAGTTGACAACAAAGAACAAAGAAAAAATGAGTCTCAAGGTCATGGAGCAACCTTAGTTGCGAGAAAGTGTGTGAGTCGACAACAATTTTATTGCATTTCATAGTGAATGGAGTGGAGATTTCAACATATGCTTCCGGGACAAATCGTTCAAGAATTTTACCTCACAGGCTGGATTGCGAGACTTTGGCTTAATCAATCGTGCTGGAGCTCAAGGCCAAAGGCCGAAGGATAGGTGTTTGATGGAATTGGTTTTGAGTGGGGGAGAGGAAAGATGATCATGAGAGAGCGGACAGCTGAAGGAGGCCAAAAGGAGAAGAGGAGGCTGCCCTGCGAGAAGGAATCTCGATGGCACAGGGCGGCCACGTTGACACTGTTAAATCGTTTTTGGAATGGGTGCTTGGGTTAATTTGTTTGGGATTGGCTGCAGATAGTGGAATTGTTGTTGTTTTTCTTTTTAATTTTGTTTTTATTTATCATCCCAGATGACAACTCGGGGGTCAATTTTAAATGTCACTTGTAAAGAATTGGTTGTAATCATTTGTATTGAAAATTGTGATGGTTTGGTGGAATGAGCACTCCCTGGGTGTCCTGCGGATAATATTGGAATGAGCGGCTGGAAGGAATGTTGTTGATCAGCGCGAGCGACAGCTCAAATAACTGTTTTAAAGAATCAAATTGATAATTGTGTGTTTGGTTTTGCACAGACTAAACACAGCTAGAGACTCGAAGTAGGGGACAATCTCCCCCCGACTGGGTAGCCTTCTGGGCAGGAGGGGGGCAAGTGGTTCATATCCTACCCCTCAGGGGAAAATAAACATTGTTGTGCTACAATAAAAAATAATAAAAATAAACATTATTGTGCTACAAACTAATGTGAATTAGTCCAAACCGAGTGTCTTCCATTTTGTCTGAAAAATTAGAATTGCCTTCTAGATCTTGCCAGGTAACCAATCTAGTTTATACTAAAAAGGGGGCTCATGCCCTATCAACCAGGTTTATGTGGTGATTTATTAGTAACAACATAAGTAAAGGTAAACATAATGGAAATTAAGAGACAAAGATCCACCACTACACAATTTGAATTTAATAACCAAATTTTGGCCAAAAGACTCATCAAAAATAGATGGAGTGACAGGATACAGAAGAGGGAGCAGTACATGATCCCAAAGACTTTGTATATCTACTGTGAATCCTGCCCTAAATGAGAAGTGTATAAAATACAGAAATGAACCAATACTAATGAACTCAAAAAGCGCAACTAACTGTGAGCGTGCGTCCAGCTCACTGGTCTCGCCGGATCCTGCCGGGTTCTCAGGAGGAGAATCCGACAGGGCTGAGCA
>JAQGBY010003167.1:0-20160 GCA_034698785.1 Mycogona germanica
AGTAGAAGAAGGGGCCACACTAGAATGGTGAACGAGCTTCAATGTACATCTGCGTCATATTTTAACTTCTATTTCCCAAGAGTGTGTAGACAGTGGAATGGCCTGACAGAACCTTAAATCCAGAGCCTTTTAAAATAAATCCATTTCTGTCTCCAACTGGTCTTTCGACCCCCGCCATAGACCCCTCTCTTGGGGGCTGCTTGCGGGTAAAATTTGTAATTTGTAATAGGTGTGTGGACGCGGGGTATCAGGAGGTTACACCAAGCGTGTCATGTAGGCAACATGGTCACATCAAGGTTGGCGTGTGATCCGATTTCTGCATATGGTGTCGAGCGGCAGCTGCGTTCTGTCCCCATTTCTCTCCTCCAACCTGTCTACACTTGAAACGCCGATTATAATAACCCAGTTGTTAGTTAAACGTTTCGAAACTTTTTCCCGGACTCTAAGACATTCCCGAGCAGGCGTTTCGCCAAATCGGAAAAATTTAAAAAGGAAAATCGGCGCAATGTAAATACATATTCGTTCAGAATGGAAGGGTGGTGACTGATCTTTGGTGTTTTGGTGGCCGGCAGGTGCTGCAGCATGCAGTCCCCGCGACCTTGTCTCTGTTGACTAATGTGACCACCGCAAGGCCATGTCTTGAATTGTATGTGCGTTGTTTGAATGCGGTGGTGGTGGGTTTTTATATTTTTATGTCGGTCGCTGGTTGTTAACACGACATTCACAGTCAATTTTTGGTTTCGGAAGAATGCAGCTCTCTGTGTAATACGATCAAAATTGTACGGAAGTCCTCACCTGCGCCCAACTTAATCAGGCGTGCTTCGTTTTCTCAACGAGTTTTGTATGAGTTGAACGTCGTGCGCCCATCCAACTGTTCCGCTCGAGCGCCAACTAACGAACAACTCGCAGTGAATAATTATTTCTCCATTGACTTTGCCGATACGGTAAAATACACATTTCATCGCTTTGACGGAAAGGTGACATTAGGTATTTTAAAATACGTAATGGAGAGAGACTCAACCACAAGCAGACACTAGTATAGCGATCGGGATACGCGAAATATTGAAAATATTTAATTGGTTATATGTGGCGTATGTTTAGACACTATTGACTGGTTGACTGAGCACCATTTCGGGAAAATCCCAATTTATTGTACATCGTAATGCAGCGCCCCCTGTGCCCGGAAATTTAAAGCATCGTGTTAATTTCGCAAAGATTTCAAGAAATATATTTAGGCTTTGTTTTTTGTGGGTCACCCTGTTGTGTACAGGTGTACGGCTAAAAAGCAATAAGTGATTGTGATTGGAAGAACATTGTTGTTAGTTTCCCAACGGCCACGATTATGCACGGTTAATAAAGTTGCTCGCTAGGTGGCTCTGAACGTGCCTGTGTAAATGATAGCGATTCTCATTCGAAGGAACTTTTTGAAAATTCGTTACTGTATGTTGTCCTGGAAATGAACGGTCCGCTGTATCTGGAATGAATTCTTGCATAATTTATGTGGCACCATATTTACCGTTAATGTATATCAATCTGTAACTGTGGCTGTGGCTACGTGGGGTCCACGTGTACACACAAACAGTGCTCCGTGTAATTGTCGCTTTGATTCTAAATTGTCTATTCAACGTTGAAGGCCGGTCGTTTTCCATTGTGCTTACGAAGGTCTAGTTTTGTTAATTCATATTGTCGTCATTTTTTTCATGTGTGGTGTGTGTGTGCTGACAACTTAACGAGTTCTTCAAGGCAACCGTTTGTAATGTACATGCATTTTGAACTTGTTTATCGACGGCAGGGTGTCATGCCAATCAGCTCCATCGAGCTCTTGAGATCTTGAGCTCGGACATAAATTGAGCAGTATATGGGCGTCTTAAACAAAAAGCTTGACTATCTGCTAACACTCATGCTGCGTAAACTGCAGCGAGCACCCGGAACCGCATTGTGGGGCATGAGAGTGGCATAGTTATTGATTTTCTATAGGCGGTAACGCCTATAACTCATTTTACAATACATAAATATATCAAAACGCACCGGGTCTTAAGAGCATATTTGTATGTGTTATATGTCTTACGAAAGGAAAAAGGAACAACCCCGCCTACGAAGTCAAAATTTTAACCGTTCTATATTTATTACAAAGAGATTGTCACGATTTTCCCCTATTTTTATCAGCTGCCCGCTGTCAAGGCAACAATAAAAATTCTTAATACCAGTCAGATTAACTCGTCTACATATTCAGACCTTCCTGAAGGGTTCAGCCAAAATAACAACAAAGATTAAAAAAAAATGTTCTGTGCCCTTCAATCAAAACTCACGCATGGTCAGCTGAAATGTTACTCCCATAAATAATTATTGGTTGTTTGTCTTAAATACCGTATATTTAGCTCAACGTCTGAAATGGTTCAATTTTAGAAAATCGTGTTCTTGTTAAAAAATAAAATAGTAGATTTTATAGGCTAACCACTTTTTCATCTTAATAGCCCATAAAACCTTTTTTCTTCTTTTCTTATTAAAGATCCCGTATCAGATCCCCAGGAAACGAATAACTTACTTGACCAAAAGATCGGTAGCTGAAACCACACATGTGTGTGTGTGGCATGTACTGGAATGGAAAAATGAAGCCGAGAAATTATTTTAAATCGAACGCAAAAGTTTGCCCCCTGTCCACCGCGCGATGAACACTGATGAGCTTCTGCCCCGCAGCCGTATGCATAATTGGTTGACCGCAAGGGTCGTAAAGCGATGGCCGTTTCCACGTACTGTATGTTCCTGTCGAGCCGAGCGGATATCCACCAAACAATTTTCGCACCATTATTTATATACAAAGAGGGAGGAGAATCTGAATCTCCGATACGCCAATAAAAAGTCGACACCACGGGCCACGGTTCACCTGGTGTTGGGGGAATGGACGTGGTCGTTAATGTTTGAGTATTCTTGCTTGTTCGTAAATGGGACAGATCCTTCCAGAGACTTTGAAATGAACTCAATGACCAAACACCATACACCTTTATGCGGACCAAATTTAAGCTGGACTTTTATTTATCCTAGGTGGGGTTTCAATAAGTCTCTTTTTGAAATCTCATAACGTGGTTCAAATCCCAATTGATGGCACAGTTCTCCCATGTCAGTTCCTGATGTCACAGTGGACGCAAGTCCTCCCATTTTTCTTGCACGGTTTTTACATGCTAGATTCCAATGATCTGCGGTCATCTTGAATTGGTGATGAGCAAAGTCGGAGGACGGGTCATCTCGACAGACGATGATGATAGAGGATAAGAGATGGATCATTGCGGTTGGCCACAATTCGCCTGCGCCCTGGGCACCGGCTCTCAAACGTCTTCCTGCAGCAGTGAAAGCGTTGTTCCCTAGGCCTGGATGATAGACCACAAGCAGTAAATACCAACGGATTTATTGGATTGTCGTTTGGAGCGAGAGGGGAGGGGGGGGGAAGATCGTGATTTTAAGAAAATCGGGCGCCAATTTTACGTCGGAATTCTCCGGGGGGCTGCTGCTAATTCGTGCGAAACCCATTTGTCGGTATAACCGCGGTGAACTCGTAAAAATAAAATTTATGTTGTCGGCTCCCCCTTGGGATCGTAATAACAGCTTTCCGCAGAATTGTTTTCATATCGGTCGACCAAAGTTTCTTAATGCAGTCTTTTTGGAGAGAAAAAAATGAGTTTCACCATTTTGTTACCTTTTTTTTGTAATTACACCATTTGGAAAGGTGAAACACCTTGTGTAAACTGTTTAATAATATTTTTTCATTTGTAATTATTTGTATTAAACTCCATGATTCACGCTAACTTCTGCTTATGATATATGTCCAGATTGCTATGTGGGTCCCCGAAGGTGTTTCTTTAGCTATCAGGAGGTCCACCAGCTTTTCCGCAATAAAATCCCTTCCCCCAGGAGACGACCTGGTAATTTGTCCTAAGCCTAAGCCTAGGTAGGGATATTTAACGTGTACCAGAAATCGTACAGAGACGGGTCCATGGCTTTATTTCGGCTTTTCTCTTGGCCGCAAATTGAGTGTGCATTCATCCATAGGAACTAATTTTGATATGTACTCAATTCGTGATGCACCCCTACACTTGGTACCAGAATTACACATACAATAATTTGAAAAATAAATATAGAATCCACTGGACACTAACTGGGAAACCGGTGACGAGAGCTCTCGGTGAGTGTGACTCTCGTCACCGGTTTCTCAATTCGTGTCCAGCGGATTCTATATTTATTTTTCAATTATAATACATACCCCGGGTGCCTTCTAAAATTCTTGGATACAATCATTTGTGAATTCATACCTAGAATCGGTTGGGCACAGGATTATCGAGACTAAAGAAAAGTTAAACTGTTGATCTCAGTAACGTAATTCTCTGTCCGAGATTTCTTCGTAGTTTTTTTAGTTTGGCGAGTGCCTCGGTTTTCGACCAATCTTGTTAAGACTTTAGGAAACTGCCGTCGGCTCCTGCGTAACGACGTAGACAATGAGATTGCGTCGATTTGGAACCAGTCTGGTAGTTTCGAGAGCATTTACACTGTAGTTCATCGCATATATAGAGGTTTTTCGTAGGAATTTCTATATACCCTCCGTGAATTGCGACTAATGACACGTTTTCTATTTGTCTTTCTAGGTAAGTCTCAGTGATCGTAACTTTTCTGTTTGTGGGATCCCATGTGATGTCTACACAGAAGTCGCAGAATCTCATCTTACCGGTAACCGCCATGAACCTTTAATACTATACTACTGTGTACTCAACTGTGTTGTCAAGCTGGTGAACTCAACATATTTTTATTCATATGACCATGTGGAAGTTTTTAATAAATGTTATTCTTGAAGGAGGTACAAAATTAAATCTTTTTTTTTGGTCCTCTTTCATTCTTATGAGTTACAATGACTTCGACAATTTTATTATTTTTATGTTTTTTTCTCGGAGACTTTAAAGCCATGCTTGTAGTCTTTTGCAGCAAAATTACATTAGATCCATCACGAAAATTAAAATTCTGTTTAAGCTGTTCGATTTTTTAGGTTTTAAAAATCGAACCACCAATGCGAATTTATATTTTGGAAACAACTTTTCTGCCAGCGCCTCCGTTTGACCCGAAAAAGATTATTTTCTGAGAATTTTTGGGCTCAAATTAAGTTATTTTTTTTAAATTGTTTTTCCTGATGCGATATTACGTTCACAACCATCCACTCTTCTGATATCAATATTCGCTATTTTGCTAACCTTGGTTTGGTAGATGGGGTTTCTGACGCTGCCCTCGCTGCAGTGATGCACCCCACCCACATAGAAGTTCCAATTAATCTATCACTTAACTTTTTTAATATGTTCCAAGTGGTCTCCAATATCGCTTCCGATCAAATTGCTTTGGACAGCTCTTTGTGTGTGTGTGTCGGCCCTCTTTTTGAGGTGTATGCATAGAGGGAGGGGCCGCTTTTCTCTTTTGAAGCTGGCGGGGGCGGGCACGGAGACGAGCATTTGATCCCCACGTCGAGTTGAGTTGATGAACTTAAGCCTACATCAATATCATTCCGCCCCCCCTTACCCCCGTTTTCCCATCAACCGTTTGCAGCAAGCAGCACGAATCAATTGATATAGTCATGCACAGTATTTGGGCGCTTCACTTTTTCACTCGGCGGCGCACATTTTACCAATTGCCTGGTTAAGTAAGGCAGGTGGCATTTGCCTCCGCTAGCGGCGCTTAGTTCGCCGATTCTCAATCAGTTCAGTTCTAGTAATACTTGGAACGTTTCATGGAGCGAAATTCCAAAAATGTTAGCCCATCGAGCTCTGATGTGTGTCTGCAACGAACCCCACCTGATTCTCTGAAACGCCACCACAGGATACCGTTAACTATCAAGTGCAGAGGCCATATATGCGTACACAGAGCACTTTTATTCAATAACAATTTAACTTACACGAGCGTATAAACTCTAATTTTAAAAATGCTTACATTTTATTATATTTAAATTGAATTTCAGTTTATTTTATCTGATGCTTCATGTCACTGCAAATGTAGACGAATCCAAAATAATCCTACTTCAAAGTTCAATCACTTCATAGCAGTTTCAGAGATTATCTTTATTGTAATGAATGTTTATTAAGGGGGTGCACCGGTGATTTAACATCTTGAAACCCCCCCCCCCAGAGGGCGACCTGGAAATATTGTCTAACCTAGGCTGCCTAGGAAAGGGGTCTGATTTTACTTCTATTCGGAAAGAATGCGCGTTAAGGAATTTCTCTCGCCCGAAAAATTCTTGTCTTTATTGTACTCTCTATACATTTTTATTTTAATCTGAGACTTGTCTGTCATAACATTTGCTGCTGGAATCTTAGGGAGGTTTTTTTTATTAACTGTTTCTTTTAATCATATATTTCTTTGACGAGTCATGTTTGCTAGTTGACCATATATTGTGGAAACCAACCTCATTGAAGAGAAATATAATTATTTGAGCCACGGCACCACAGTTTCAAATAAAAATATTGTCATTTTTTTTACTTATTTATTTACGTGTGCTCAATTTGCCATTCTGTACGTGTTTAAGCGCGCGGCTCCACAGTTTTATTGATTATATCGATTTTTCTAGCGTGTGTGCGAGTCACTATAACGTTCGATATGTGTGGGGTTTTGCCGTTCGTGGTTGTTTAATTTCGAATGTGTTTTTTCCCCCTTCTTCTTTCTGTTCGGTGCTCTCGAGTTTCGATGTCGAAATGCTCTCGATGGAGAAAGCACGATGCCAATTCGAGCTTTTTCGTTCTCGTCCGCGTACGTGCAAACAGACTTTCATGGGTCGCTTCGTGAAATTCAATCTTTAATTGGTGCGTGTGGATGGATCCATATAGATCCTTTTCTGATATTTTTTTCGCAAACGCGATGACGTGGTGTTCCAACAATTCGGCGCTGTTGGTAGCTTGTAGTCTGTTTATGGTAGTCAGCGTTGATTGAACATCTTAGAACCACCGCAGGTAGGCGATCTGGATATTTTGCCTAACCTAGGCAGTCTTGGAAATGAATCTTTAACGTCCCGATATCGTATAGATACGGTTCATGGTTTTACTTCTATTCCGAAAGAAGGCGCGAATAAGAAGTAATTTTTCACGCCCGAAAAATTCCGAAGTTGTCGGGCGGAATCGAAACCGCGATCACGGGCTAAGAGGCGATCACGGGTTATTGAGGAAAACACGCTATCCTCTCGATCACTCGACAACTCTGATAGTTTACCTAAATATGAAAAGATTAAATTCTTTATGTATTCTGAAAAATAATAGTTAATTTTAAGCATCAACATTTTTATCGACTTACGTAATTTTGCTCACGAGCCACCAAGGCAAGCAAATATTTCACCTGAATCTCAAAATGGGCCAGTGATGAGTGATTACATCTGTTTTGCATATTTCACATTAATATTTCAAAGAAACGTGAAATGCTTTATTAGTTTTGGAGGTCACATTAAATTTTATTTTACAAGTTAAGAGCATATAAATTGATGTTGCGTGCATTTATTTTAAGCCCTATGAATATAAATTTATGCAAAGTTATTTTTAAATTAAGTAAATTTCGTGGCCCAGTTTTGATCCCCGCTGGTGCAGTTCTTTTTCCCAGCATTTTGTATGGTAGCAATGGTAGGCCAATAGTAACGGTTCACGCACGACGCAGCAGTTCTCTACGCCCATGCAAGTGCAAGTAATGGCTAATTTGATTATCGAGTAACAGAAAACTACTCGACGTGACCTAGATACTATTTTGCAAGATATATATGTAATCGACTTGACGAAGGTGCCCTCCTGAGAACACCTTTATAATAACCACCAAAAACACATTCTCTAACACAATTTCTTAATGCGATGCTAGTAGTTAGCCCGTGATAAAAAATGAAAATATTTTTGTAAAACGTACCAGAAAAAATCCTCAGTCTGTCACTTTCCGGCCTAAGTGTACAACAGATTGGAATATCAGTTCACATGGGGTCACGGGTCTCAGTTCGTGGATGTTCGCAGCCTACCCACCACTTCATCAATACTCGAAATACAAAGCCCGACGGTTTTCTAAAGGGAAATCTATTCTGACTTTTGAGCATGCCAAAATAAGTCTGGAGGGGGTGGGGGGCTTCTGTCGTAATGAATTCCTCACTACACAAGGTTACGACAATTTCAAACAAAGCTAAAGTAAAATACCGTACGAGACGTTAGGGTGCTTCCATGTTGGTTTTGGATTGTCTTGACTATGGATAACTGGGTTTCAAAAAATAATAAAATGCGAGGCATTGCCGAGGGGGGGGGATTTTTTGAATCTTGAAATTAAGAACACTTTAATCGAGACCTTTAGCGGTTTACGTGCCAAAGTTTCCTTATATCCAAAGGGGAAAAGCTAAACCAACTTTTTTGATTGAGTTGGTAAAAATGGATAGGCTTAAAGGTGGAGCTGAGAGGCTGTTTCCTGAAATAAGAAGTTGGAATTTATATATTTGAAAAGTAAATAATTAAATTTCAATACTTAACAGTTTCTAATGTCTTAGCTTCTACCTAAGACGTGGGGCCCGCACCTTGAACGACACGTAAAAGAACAAGTGAATTTTTTTAAATTGCTTTCAAAAGCTTAATAATTTTGTGTCAAATAAATTGTGAGTGCTAATTTAAATGCAGTCACGTGTCATAACATCATACGATTTTTAAAAAATGACTTCCAATCATTTAACAATTGGAATATCTAATCTCTTCAAAACGTAGGTGATTTTTTCCCTGCAACTGTAGTACTCCGAGGTATTAATTGAAAAAAATTCGAAATTCGGGATCTAGTGTGGAAAATGTCGCTGACATATCAATGTTAGCATGTAGTCAAGTGGAGACACCATATTTAAATTTTCTGGCGAAAGGTTGTTCGAGATCTGAAATAACTTTCGCTCGACTACAAACTCGATACTGCACATAATTTGTTATGGAACCCTAAGCGACTTTGCCAACCGGAGACCGCCTGACGGCCACTCTAGTCCTACGTTGGTGCAAACAACCAATATGATGGTGTAGGGGACGAGGTGTATTGATGGAAAGGATGGCCGTTAAAGCAGTCGGGGGAAGGGGATAAAAAAGGCACATGCGTGCAAATGGCGTGTTCACTTTTCATGTACCTCTACGCACTTAGGTGTCCTGCGGAGGCGTGAAACGCAAACGGCCACACCACCAGATGGGGATAACAATGACGCCGCAACATAACCACTGTACACAAGGTGTATACGGTACACTACTGCTGCTGCTGCAGATGTGTGTATTGGATGCACTTTTTCTTTTTTGACAGCTGCTTTTTTTTCGTGTCCGTTTGCTGTTAGACACACAAATTTTCACTTAGGTATATTAAAAAGGCAACCGCAGAGTACGGTAAGGGGGAGGGATGTGATGATACTATTATAGATTGCGAAAGGTGGGGAAATATATACGCAATATGCGCGGTTTTGTTTACCTCTTGAGTCTCACCATCGAACATTGAAGCGTATGTGAACGGTCTCCCTATCATGTAAACGATCAGGAGAATTTTATAATTTGAAGTGAGTTTTCAATATTGAATGTTCAAGTACGACTCGTCGTAGTCCATCGGTATTGCGACTGACTATGGCTCGGCGGTCCCGGGTTCGATTCTCGGCGCGGGCTCTCGAATATTCGATCCCAGATACTGGTGAAAATGTGCCCCTCGCCATAGTGTCTAAGAATCAAGAGGGGTACAGAACATCCTGTAGGGCAGTGGCTACAGTGAACGCCAGGGGAAAAAAGTGTCGTGGCCTTTCCATCCATTACCTAGAGGGTGGCCCAAAAATACCGTTGCGATAGAAATTTGATCATAAATTTGCAAATATTTAATTTGTTCCTTTGAAATTTGGCATACAAGTGGGTCTTTACTTTCTTTATGAATTGGTCACGCGCACATGCAATTCCGTGACGTCAACATTCGAGTTATTGATATTCAAAATGGCGCTCGCAATACAAAAGCGAAACGCGAAACTAGCGAGCGTCAGTCACTTTGAACCTAAAGAATTCGAATGATGTCGTCACGGAGTTGCACCTGCGCGAGACCAATTTATAAAGACCAACATGTGGGCCAAATTTTAATGGAATAAATTAAAGATTTGTAATTTTATGATCAAATTTCTAGCTTGGGCCACCATGTATAAGATTTATTATAACGTAAATAGTATACAAAATTGTGGCGTGCTTGAAATTGGGTCTTCGGTTGACGTAGGAATGAGCAGGGGATCACGTCATTGTTGATGCTGGAGTTTTTTTAGACTGTTGAAAAAGGGTGGTGGCGGACAGTGTCCACAAATGTTGGATTCGCATACAATAAATGAAATGACGGTGAAATAGGCCGGTAAACAAACAGAAGTTTGAAACCGTTGTACTCGCATCCTGTGCAATATCGGAGTGTCCTTGTGTGCTATATATATGAAGGCGGGTGTTTGAGGTTTCGTGTAATAACAGCGGAAAACACTTAACCGCTGATTGGCGGTTTTCGTTTCGTTCTATTTTTCGGTTGGCTCTTCTAACTAACTTGGTCGTTTCTCGCAAACTGGTGACGCGAGTGACGTTTTTCGGCGCTTGGTGGCTTTACTCCATACCCACGACCCAGTCGAGTACTGGTGAAGTTTTTGGAGTTTGAGCCTCGTCGAGAGGCATTCGAAAAATATTAATCTAAAATATGTAAATACCCGATTCCCAGTAATACGGATCATCAGTCTGGTTCTGTGGTGTGTGGGGAGTCAGGAGGCTTTTAAAGGGAGGGATGAACACACGGTGGCACTTTGTGGGGGCTGAATAGGATTACGGATCACGTGCCTGAATGTGTGAGATATTTTTCGCCCCTCGATCCCACCCCTTACTTCTTTTTTTTTTTTTTACTCCCATGCATTATATGGATCCAACTCAGCCTCTAACAACAAGCGAGTTATGCTTGCTCTTTTTCCCGTCGCCTTCTTGCGCGTGTGACGTCATTAACGATGCCGAAGTTGAGCAAATGTCATCAAGTGTCTGCCTGCCTGCTCACCCCGGATCACACGATTGAGCGGCCATTCCGCGCGAGAACGGAGCAGCTTGTGTCCTGCTGCCCCTTTAATTTGGCAATCACAGAAAACAGGAATGCCATGTGGGGGTGCTGCTTAACAGAGTAGCCGTGCGACTAGTTTTATTGGAAAAAAGGAGGAAAAAACGATGAAGTCTTTCGTAAATTTATAAGGGTATGAATCCTAATAATCGACAACTTGCAAACAAGGATTTTATAACCGCAGCATGCGAACAACTCACAAAAAAACAATTTTGTACTGTATGGACTTTGTAACGATTCTTTAAACCACGCACGGTTACTTAACGCACAAGCTAATTATTTTATAGCAGTTTGGTTAATATTCACATGTAGGTTTGCATTCTGTGACGAAACCATTCCAACCCTGAGAAGTCGAGCGTGCTCTGACAGCGAAATACACGTAATTAGCGATGCAAAGTTCGGAAATTGGGCAACTGTCGAGGCGACCGTCTTCAGTAAAACTGTACGTGGGCTGGATGTGAAAACCGATTGTCGCGGCGGGGGTTTTTGCGTCGACGGTGTGGTTATCACCCTGGTTCCACATCCTCGACAAAAAAGAAACCATCGATTAATTATTGCAATGGATTAAGCGAGATTCGGTTTCCACGCTCTCATGCAATAGATCAGCGGTTCTTAACCTGGCGCTCACGTATATTCGATGCCGGCCCGTATATTTCTCTTCGGTTTGCTTCCAGCTGTTGCAATATTGTATCATTGTTAAAATGTGAACGTCTCCCCCCCCCCTAAGTCCTTTGCCTCCTTTCTATTATAGTAAAACACCATTTCCCACAAATTTGACTATGAGCAGAGAGAGTAAGAGCGAGAGGGTGCAGGTAGGTCTCTAAAAAAGACTCCAGAATGTCGTTTAGATCTGTCTCTTTCTCCAAAGAGTGAGCCTACTATGAATAAATAAATGACTAGGAACCACTGGTCTAGAGTGAGGCGACATGGGAGGGAAAAAAAGACAACTGTGTTTGCTCTTTTGTCCCGTCAGTCCCAGTATAAACATTAGCGGGGAACCTGATGGGGGATCGAGATGAGAGAGATAGAAAAAAAGAGAACCAAGAGAAAGTTATCGGAAAAACGCCATCGAAGTGCTGGGAGGGGAGGGGTGTATTTCCATGATGGGGGAGGGGTGGCATACAAATCGATATGTAGGGGCAAAAAAATATTCGTGCGAATTTTTTTTCCAAGTCAGTCGTGGCGTCATTTGGAAACAGTTCTCCATCTCTCAAGCGGTGTGTTCCATTAAAAAATTCTAATTATGGTATTTCAACCATTCTGGCTAATATGAAAACAGAATTTTTTTTAATACAGTCTGACAAGACCAGGTTCTACATTTTTCGATTTCCAATTAATAGTCGTGTCTGGTGACGTTATTGCTCGAATCCAATCGGGGCGTGACAAACTTGGGTTTGAACCAATCTCGTTTCAGTTCAGTTATGCACGATTACGACACACTTGTTGTAGTCAAACTTAACTCTCTGGGACTGGATGAGGGTGATAGTTTAAACCTTTGTGTAGGTCCAACACGCACCTGAGTTTCTAATATCAAGCGTGTCGATTCGTAATGTGAAATCGCAGGTGCGTGTAATGATGGTAATGTGACAATTCCTTTCAGCAAAACATTGATATTGATAAACATCGTACATGGATAAGTGAGCCTTGATGCTTCTTAGTCGATTAATTTCTCCCTTTCGCATAAAGGCAACAATAAATGTTGGTCACACAGTAGCATAAAATGTAGGGGCGACAAATTGTAAGACTACTGTATGAATTAAGTGTCTCAAGAATGAAACTAAATTTTAATGCGATGGGTGTATCCATGTCAGAGTCTAATAGAAAATGGATGGACTCAACGAATTCTCTCTCCTATCATGATATACTGTACTTGTAAAAAAAAAAGTATTAAAAACAATTGGAGAAAATCAATTAGAATGTTTAAAATTAATTATATATGCAGCAGCTCAGCACCACATTCGTTTTAAATCTTATAAAATTAAGTTGGTGTACACAAATTTGTTTTCAGTTCACGAAGACCATGACCCCAGTAATCGTCTTCGTAATGGATACTCAAATTTAGTATGAAAAAAACGATATGGGTTGCTCAGCCTGCACACGACCACGATTGTAAAATTAAACTGGATTCGCGCGAGCTCATTTTCAAATATGCTTCGAGTCACCGAAGTATTAAGCAATGTGTTGACTCGAGGGACAGTTGTTGTCACTTCCGTGACACCCTACGCGTTTCCTATACAGAGTATTTCTCCCCAAAATCTTTCCCCTCGCTCCCCTGTCACCAACAGCTGATAGGAAAATGGTGGAATTGATTATTGGGCCCGTGTGCTGGTGCAGGAAGGGATCGTGGGGGTGCACTGGTGTGGTGGCGGGGGAGGGGATGGATGTTGGTGGAGGGGCGAGGGGAGGGGTAGGGGAAATAAAAAAGTTAATCCGATAGCCGCGACGAGGACGTGCGCACGAAAGCCTGCCCGAGTAAGAGTTAGTTAATCTCACATCTTGCGTGTGAATGTTCACTTTTTTGTGTGTGTGGTGTCCGGTCGACAAGGCGAGGTCTGCAGGGTGAGCGCGCGTTCCACTTGGGTTCAGCCATGGACTCGTATAGATCGATCGCTGGGCACGGTTACGGCGTATGTCATGAGTGGCTAGACCCAACCGGTCAACGATGATCAATCTACAGTAGTACCGAAATAACCGACTCAAAAGGTAACTCCAATCAACTTTAACAATAGCGTGACAGTTTTTAAAGTTAGGTCATGGCGCTAACAACAAATTTTATTTCTGAGAAAGTTTCAGTAATCGGGTAATCCGATGCGATGCGGAATCGCTGGCCTCTCTATAGCAAACAGTCAAACAAAAAAGATTCACCCAACATAATTTCCTCACTAGATTTGGCGTTGCTCTTATCAACCGATTGACTGAAACAAATATATAAAATGATTGATGGACTGCAATCGAGAGTCGGCAACAAGATCGTCAGAAGACAACGTTTACTTCTGATCTTCAGGAAATAAAAAGCACGTTGTGTTTCGCAAATCTGCAATTTCTTTATTTCCTGAAGATCAGAAGTAAGCGTTGTTTATTGACGATCTTGTTGCAGACTCTCGATTGCAGTCCATCAATCATTTTATATATTTGTTATTACTACCATCAGTTTCATATCTACTATTTTGTCTGGAACAGTGCAAGTGTCAATATCTGAAGAGATGTACCCTTTGGTTTATCCTGTTATCTGCTTTTCGCTCCTTCAGTTCGTTGGAAGTCGATCTATGGGTGTCATTGGTGTCAGGTGAGGGTTGAGCATGCGTCGGGGGTGGGAGGGGGACTAGAATAGAGTGTAGGGAGATGGTGGTGGGGGGACACCTTAATTGTAACGTGCGTGTCCAAACTGCACTTGAGAGGATTATTACTCGACGCCGTCGCCGCAGCAGAGCCGTTTCAGCTAACGACAGCCTACCCGTAAAGCGTCACGGGACGCGCTGCAGTTGCTCAATACGCATGTGTTCATGCAAATCATCTTTTTTTTCGCCGACGCCATCAGAACGACATCAACGTTATCCTTTGCTGCTTGAAGAATAGGTTGTCGTCGTCAATAATAGTTGCTCCGCCCTAATCCTGCGGTCATAGACATGGTCAGGGGCGGCGTCCCGGGGATAGTATATAAAACGATTCTTTAATTTTCATGGAGGATAAATATCCGCCCTGGGCAGAAAAGGTTAGTTTGCAAACACGCCTTTGCTTTGCCTTTTTGGTTGCCCGGGCAAGGCGAGATGTTCGGATGATTGCGAATTAATATTGGCAATTTTTTTCTTCGATGAAAGAAATCGTCAGGTCGTCGCGAGGTGGTACTGTATTTTGAGCGAATTGGTTTATTTTAATCGACAACTAACCCTAGTAGCTGTCCTGTTCGCTTACCTTGAAGTACGTCAGTCAGGAAGATGAAGACGTCGTGTCATGATTTGAACACCACTTGTTGCTCAGATGGCGGCGCTACGATCCCGCAACATGACTTTGACACTCCTCAAGATGGCTGACGTTTTTCGTAGACTACCATTCGGGTCATAATAATGCAAATTTGTTTTACTTTTTAGTTTTCGCGCTCGACTTTCCTGTGTTGTTGTTGTTCCTAAGCCTTCCAGGTGTTTTTTTTTCAGCGAACCAGATCAACTTTGATGAACCGTCTCGGGTGTCGTTGGGCGAGCCCCTTGCGCAAAGTAGCCCCGCGCATGCAGACTGTTCACACCTTCGGCGAGGAAGGGAAATTGGCTTTGATGCATTTTTTCCCCCACCCCGACCAGGATAATTTAATATATGAACTACTTTGGCATGCATGCTTGCCTGCCTCCATCCCAACTTCCCCTCCTCCGTCTCTCTCCTACAGCTCTTTCAAAAAACGCTTTCTTGGCTGCCATTTTTTTTTATAGTTTGGAATGACGTTGACCTTATAGCGAGTGGACCAGCCGTATGCGGCCTGGCCTCACTACACACATATATATGAGAGAGAATATATATTTACATGGGCACACGTAACCTAGACGGGCAATAACATCATTTTCGTGCATTGTTACATTGCGACGCGAACTGCTACACTTAACTGCGACAGCGTGCACTTAAATGCCCTTGATATATTTTTTTAAGGTCGAGGTTGTTGCATTTTGAAAAATATAAATTACTTCCACGATGTCTGGGAATACACGCCTCACAGAACAAATGAAGTCACATTCGGAAAAGTTTCGCTTAATCAAATTTAACTTGGCTCTATTCGCTCTAAGAAATTTGCACTAAGGAGTGCAGGAGACTGAACCAACGAACTGGAAGATCTAGAACCAGTTGTAACTGTGTTATATCTTGTTGGGATAGGCGTGTGAAAAATGTAGGGCGTGTTCGATCAACTTTAGTTCGACGAAGTTCGACGCTGCAACCAACCCTTACTTCTATCATTACCAAGTTTCGTTCCAAAAAAGTTCAATGTTACGACGCTTATTTGCAGCCCGAATACAAAAATTATGTCTCCCTGACATATAATTTGGTTCACAAGACTTCGTCAAGGCAGTTGGCCTACAGGGAAAGTATTCCCATCCGACCAAATATACAGTGTGCTTCTTTCAAATGCTGTAATCGATGGCGGTTGCATGGAGGGGGGGACCCGAAATTATTGAACTCGCAGTTTCCATAGCAATGTCGGATAATTTTTCCGTTTCACTTGGCCGGAGGGCAATTTGTCTTTCTTGTTCATTTGATGAAGACTGTCTAAAAAAGAAATTCCGTACATCTGGAGAATCACAGGAGAGACGTCCACCGCCCCCCTCCCTATTTTCGATTCAATTAAGGAGTATTGAATACGTGATATAGCATCATGTGGGATTTTTATTTATTTCTTGTCGTATGCCTATATACATATATGTAATCGTATATACAATATATAATTTTCAAAACTCGGGGAGAGGACAGATTGTATCAGATGTGTGTCATTACCATTGGATAAAGGGCATGTATGGCTAATGGCGTACCAACCTTTTGTATATAGTTCACAGTCTGTCGTGATATTATACTGGATATCCTCTTGAGGCCCTAAGGGAATCGATATATGCGCACCAAGAGGGCGCCACATAAGTTTATTTGGAGGACGAAATGGGAGCATCAATCCGGGGCAGTTTGTTAAGCATGAGTTAGGCCAATGAATGGTTTCGAGGGTGTCAACTGGGACAATAAAAATTGCGTTGAACTTTTCCGGAAACTTAGGAAGGACGCATCCGACTTTATCGTTACATCGCTATCGTCTATTTTTGTCCAAAAATAAAATTGATAACTGTAAAGTAATACGCGATTTTTTGTACTTTTATATTATTGTATGTAGCAGTTTTTATTTTCTCGAGGATTAGCCAAAGGAGGTTAAACTATTAAAGAACCTAAATAATGAATGTCTCACGAACACTGAACCAGCGAAGGTGTCCGAAATTGTCACTCTGGCGACTTGACAATCTCCGCCTGCTCCGATGCAATCAGCCAATAGCGAAACGCGGAAAGTTTCGTCACCGAAGTGCTGGATTAAGTGCGTCTGTTCCCTGGTGCCCGTGGTCCCGGGTGGATAGCTACGAGTGTTGGGGGTTCCAGTCGGCAAGAAAAAAAATATATATGACCCCCTGTTCCCTATATGGGTGAGTATATTCTGTGTATCGTCAATAATTGAAAGGATTTCTCGTGGGGTATATATGAGAGGCCTTGCGAGCTTTTTCGAAAAAGTTGGGTCTCCTCTAATTAGGTGCGCGGCACAGTATGCATAGTTGCACCATGATTAGGCGTTCCCCGTGTACTGTGTTGAGCTCCCCACTCGTCCACCATTTTGCCATCGTCATCCTTTGCTTAGATGGCCATACATGCGAAATCATCGCAGAGTTCATTATTACTTCATGGCATTGCTGTTATCCAGAAGCCACCTTCTGTCAAAGAGTGCTTCTGTCGCTGCGAGACAATTGTCAGATTGGTTCCTCCGTTGTCAAATGTTCGTGTGACAATTTTAGCATTCTTGTTAAACTCAAGTGGCAATTTAGGATTTTATTGTTTTTACAAACCTAGACTAGCGTTAACTTTCTGAACGCGACTAGCACAGGAATTGCCATCGTGGTTCAGTGGACGTTGTGGATTCATTGTTCCTTTATTTGGCTTCTTCAAGATGCTCGATTCCATGACCAATAAATACTTTTCGATGTCTGTGATCAAATTCATTGATTGTTCCAGTCTGGCATATCGTTCGGTCGATATTCTCCGCGTTACGTATATACACACGCGACTCGGACGCAAATTGACGTCATCATGATGGGTGAACGCACAAGAGTGAGGAGCTGCTTTTCGATTATTTCGCTGCTACGTCATGCGACGTCGCCATTTGGTTTCCATTCAGGGAGGAGGGGGTGGGGGTGGTGGAGGGAAGCCCAACAACGAACCTGAGCGCGACTAATTCTGACCTCACAATTTTCTTTGTGGGTATATCCCCATCTCTCCCTCCTTCCCCCCCCCCCTATCCCCCCCATTTCCTCGTGATATGCTGATGGTAGTTGGCATTATCAGTCGCCCGTGCTTCTCTAAATACACGTATACCGGCGCGTATAGTTATATATATTTTTTTTAAATGCTTACATAATATAGTGCAAGCCGGTTCGCCGGTTGTTATGCCTGTGTATTGTGTGCTCATAAATTATTGATATTGTAAATTTGGGTTAACCCCTCGCCGCCGCCACCCCCCCTCCTCCTTTTCAGTCGTCCTAAATCCACCACCGGTCCCCCCTCCCCGACGAATTTGAGAGAAAGGGGGAGATCGGATGGTGAGGGGGGGGGGGTATACTCGTATTCGTATGTACCCCCCGTTTATGTTTAAGTTTTAATATTTATGCATTATGGCGGTGTTTCTTGTGGGTGCCCCCTGTATTTGTCCTCTTGGGATCGCGGTTGGGGTCCGTCCCAACATGGCTTAATGCACCTCGGGAAAGCGAGCAGAACGTGTGTTATCAGTAATTCGGATGAGCCGAAGAATCTTTCGTTCCACACTTAAAGGTCTGCTCTAAAAAGTAACAAATACAATTATGAAGCTGAAACATTTGCTATCGAAATGTTAACGGTAGCAAAAATTCGTCTGAAAACTGTATAAGGTGCTGAATTAGAGTGATCATGGCCATTATTTTAAATATTGTTGTTTGAACAGCGATAGATGTTAAATTTCAGTTTTTGAACCCCACTCGCCTGATTTGTTCCAAAATTCTGGTTTCCAAAAATTAATTTAATTTTGTCTGTGCATTCGGTTTTACCGTTTTTTTATTATTAAGATAAGCGCCATCTCGTGACTGGAATACTGCTACTGGTGCTGATAACGACAATTTTTCAGCACAATTTTATTTATTTTTAAAGTTGGAACATGTTCTCGGTCCTGATTCGTGGGTCTCACGTGGTTGTGACACAGACTGTACGCTCTGTCTGCTAGCTCATCGATAAAACGGAATTATAAATCTTTAAAGATTTCGGAAACCTCTCTCTCTCTCTCTCTCTGTGTCTCGGTTTATACATACTAAACTCAAGTTTACATAAATATTTTAGTATTGCCATTAGCATAATTGATTGTCCGTGCATGCATGCCACTGCCAATGGGTTTCCATGGATGCGCGCAGGGTGTACATGTACATTATTTGCGCATGTATTTACGTTGACGTGGGGAGAGGTGGCTGCTGGCTGTTTAGTGGCTCGTCATGGGGGCTGCTACAGATATATGGATGGAAGTAGTGAAGGAGCTGTTGGATTTTGTTATTTTTCGTGCGTTTCGTCAAAAATTATTGTTCAACGCACGTGTGGGGTTGTCGCACAATCGCGTTGTGTTTAATGTGTAGTGCAAACACTCTGGTTTGTTTAGGAGAGTGGTTAAACAGACTTCAATTCGAAAATCAGGAGCTATTTTTTCTTGAACATTTATTCATTTGACACATTATAAAAGGATTATCTTACATATATAAAGAGATCTGTGTTGGTGGAACGGTGCAGACGCATTTTCTTGCATGTGCTTCAATGGAAGCGCGATTGTGGAGCTCCCATTTGGGACACATGGAATGGGTAAAAATACACTGTACTGCTGTTGGAAACGCCGAAGCGCTGATGGGCTTGTCGTTGCGCACATGCAACTGGACTCCTAAAAAGTTTTTATTTTTAATTAATCGATAAACTATCGATTTCTTTAAACGAACCAGAGTGGTAGCTCACAACATTCAAAGAAATGTGCGTCCAATTATTTTATGAATTGACAAGAAGGGTGCCCGGCATTGCCTGGGGTTACAGTAACCACCAATGAAATAAAAAATTAATTGTTTAAATTTACCGGCTATTTTACGTGTCACTCGATAACACACGATAATTGCAAACGTTAATTGTTAAATAATGGTTTAATTTAATGCTACGCTATATTTTTATATTTATATTGAAAATGTTATTCCGGTAATAGTATTTGGTATGGTGTGTTTGGTTGGAACTGTTATCTGGTTTACTTGGTTGGAACTGTTATCTGGTTTACTTGGTTGGAACTGTTATCTGGTT
>JAQGBY010003168.1:0-20155 GCA_034698785.1 Mycogona germanica
AAATTTCCAGGTCGCTCACTGGGGGGGTTTTGAGCGGTTAAATCAAGCGGTATTCCCCTTAACAAATATTAATAGAGAGTCGACTCGGTACTGATAAATGGATATTGATGTAACGAAGGAAACTAATATGTAAACAATGTGTCGACTTCTTGCTAACAACATCACATCATGCTACCTTTCTTGGTTGGAAACAACGAACTGACAGGTGCAGGTGCTGCCAGGTGAGAGTGTTACGATGTTTGAAACGGTCAGAGGGTGTTTTATTACACAGGATCATTTCAGCGAAAAAACAAAATCTCTATTTTTCAGATAAATATAGTATACCAATAAATCATGACGGGCTTTGCTCGCAAATCAATTATGCAAATTTAAAGGAGTATTTAAAAAACATCTAGTGATGCATCATCTCTTGGATAATAACAAAAAAGTGTCGCACGACGATAAGATTCACGATTAGTAGAATAAACGTAAATGACATACCTGAAATAATTTCCTCGCATTGAAGGTCCGTCCTTTATAAGTCTGCAAAGCACGCATGAAAACCAAAATATATTATTAAAATTGGATGTTCGATATGCGGAGAACACAAATAAAGGTTAATAAATTTGCTGGAGACGGGTGGAGAGAATCGTTGAACCCAAAAACCACCTAACGCAGAGATGATTACGCGTGAGAGTATCTTAGCAAAGTGAGTTAGGACAGGAGATAGCGAGGTGCCCTGGATTAGTTCCTGAATGGTGACGAGCGAGTCTGAGAGATTGCAGCTAGGAAAGAGCCCAATTCCATCTGTAGTCGTCATCGCCCTGACGTCGTCGCAGCAACGTTTGACGTTGTTGTTGGGGGCGCGTCGTCCCCCAAACCCATGCACATGCAATTTTAGGAGAAGCAAAAATAAATGGCGCATGCATTTGAATACGTTGCCCGGACAATATTTAGTTCCATAAACGTTCGTTTTCTCGCTAAATCATTCAATATAATGTGAATAACACGTTTAGAAGCTATTTCAAAAATAATTTCGGCTTCCTAATATTATTCAATGCATTAGAACAGATTTACAGGTCAATTTTAGAGCACTTTCACACAATAACTAGTCAAACTAACAAGGGCATTAACCCTTTAACCGGTTAATTAATTTTTCGCTCTATCTAATCATGTGCTTTGAATTTCTCTGTGATTGGTAGATTTTTGCCACGATTTTTTTGAAAAGTGAAAACGCGTTATGTCGTCATTGCCGGTGGGATGCGGATTGGCGTCAACGCTTATTAAAGGGTTAAAGTTAAAGGGTTAAAAATATCTATTTTGCTATTCTACATTTTTTAAAAATATAATTCTCAAATTCATAAAAATATGACTTATTCAGTCACCAATTTGAGAAGTAACTAAATTGAAACGTTCTCATGCTACCGTGGCATGTCGAATGACGAAATAGTGGATACTCATAAATAAATAAAAAAAGTGGTAAAGGTAAATTTTCAGCAATTTGGCGTCCTGCTCCAGAGCTTGAATTTTAGAAATTTAGAAGAACAAATTTGAAGACGGAACAGGTTTCAGGATTGGTATGACGCCTTTTATTTCAAAAAATAATTTAGGATATGAAAAACACGAATCAAAAAGTGTGTAGGGGTCTCATTGCTAACTACCCGTACAAAAATTGGGGGAGTCATGTAGTCCGCATTTCGTGTGAATCACCCCCAAACTTTTTGACACAATACGTTTATTACAAGTACTAAATTACGAGTAACTTCGACGTACACGATTAAGCCTGCCATGTGTGCTCTGTGGACAATTCTATCCTCGTCGTCGCCACCTCCTAGGGCCCCCCCCCCTTTCGACACATGTCAAAAACAACAACGTCAATATGAAAAATATTTTACAATGAAGTCGATGGACGATCGCTGAGCCGGTTTTTGTGTTGTGGATGGAGCAAGTCTACGTGAGCAGACTGATGTAGGGAGAGGCGAAGTGAAAGCCCAAAGGCAAAGCAAAAGCGAGAAACAGATACATGGATGATGCGGCGGAGAGAAAACTCACTTCACGCGGCGCCGTCTCGCGGGGACTGACTGCAGCTTCCGGCGCGCTAGAAACCGTGGCCTGACCACCCTGACCAGACTTTAAAAAAAAGGGGAGAAGGAAAAACAGGAAACATTTGAGGACTTCGCACGGGTCGGGTCTAACGAAACTGGACATGGGGGGAATGAAAGGAACATTTTGTTCCAGATTAAAAATCGCACCAGACGAGAATGAACTAGACCAACGAGATTCACTCGACCATCTCAAATGAAATTTTTAAAAATTAGACAATGAAAATCACCGAAAAGTGCACTATTTTTATAGGAGCTGTTGAGTTATATTCAAGAAGATTTCCAAAGAAATAAAATATCCGCGACCAACACGAGATAAACACAGCAACTGATGGATTGTCCTCATTAATTTAATTCGTAGTCACACCTCAACTATTATTACATGTAATCGCGAAATAATATAAATATTTCGCGAGATACATGTGTGACTACGAATTAAATAAATGAGGACAATCCATCATTTTTATCTCGTGTTGTTTCGCGGATATTTTATTTCTTTGGAAATCTTCTTGATTAAACGAGAGTCCGCGTCTGGAATCGAATCCGGGACTGTCACAATCTGATTTAGATTTCCACAGGATCACGTTTCTCGTTGGTCCTGATATAATACAACGTCTGGTAGCGACACCTTCGTCACCGGAAACAAAATGCCTTCGCCCAAAATAGGTACAAGCATCAGACAGTGGCACAAAATAAAAAAATCCGAAACGATAAAGCCAGACTTGAGGCAATTGTGGAGTTGCAACAGACCCACACATCGTGACGTCACCGACAACACATATTTAAGATAAAAACGAAATGACGAACTCACTGACTAATCTAGTATGTGGTTCAATGACGTTTAAATTATTCCAAGGATAAGCGGATGTTCATTGGACATGCGTGTGCGCACACCAAGACAAATATCGAGCACAAACATAAAATAACTGCATTCAACCATTCAGTGATCACAAGATTTTAAGACAGATTTTCTTAAAAAAAAAAATACTTGCAAATAGGTAAATGAGGGACTTGATTAAAAAATAAAATGAACACCCTAAAAGCTCGCATGTTGAATATCGATTAACATTGTTTACGTTACTGACGCAAATTTCATCCCCTTAAAGTGGAAAGAATTGTCTTGAAACAAAAAAATAGAATAAATTAGAAAAAAGTTGGCCTAGCTGATTTCCGATTGACAAAACCTATTTTACGTTTACTCGATAACACACGATAAACGCAAACGTTAAATGTGAAGTATTAAATTTGGATTTTCAATCGTTTGACAATTGTCATGTTAAATTGAAAAAGAATCATTTTTAAAATATCTATTTGATTATTTTATGTTTTTTAATAGTTATTTTATTTTATTTTTATATTGAAAATATTGTTCCGGTAATAGTATGTGGTATGGTGTGCTTGGTTGGAACTGTTATCTGGTTTATTTGGTTGTCACGTGAAATCGACGACGTCATGCTTTTGATGTGGAGACGCCATTTTAAAGTTTGAAGCGAAAGGGAGATTATCCAGAATTTGGTAACGATTGTTTTATTATGTTTTATTGAAAATCGAGATCTGATATTCCGTCGATAGCGAATTGTGGTGGTGCACTAACGGTATGTTAATTTTTATAATTTCATTGATCCGTTCGAGAGTTAGTCTCCGGACATAAAAATCCAATTCTTAGTTTTATAATATAGAATTAAATTCAGTAATGGCGTTTGATTGTCGAAAATAGCACGGAAGAGAATAAAAAAAGCAATAGCATCCATAGGACGTGTCAATATTCAAACCGAAACTACAGGTAAACCAAACGGAAACTAACAAATTGACAACGCTGCGTTTAAAGCATGTCTACTACTTCTACTACTAAACAATTGTATCGCCATAAAAATGTTATTAAAACAAATGTAGACGTATGTATGTAATGTATTACACAAGACTTGTTCCCGAAGTACCACGGGCTGCGATTTCGCCATGACATTGGTTATTCAAAGATAAAAGGTGTGTAACTCCAGTAACTAGTTCGAAGTGCATGAACTCCAGAATGTTTTAGGCCCACATTAGTGGAGGGGAAAATGCTAGAAAATCGTGACAGTAGGAAATAATTGAGAAGATTGCTTACCATGATCTGGAAGAAGTCGTGCTGCAGCGCTTCTCTCACTGTAATCCTCTTCGCGGGATCCACGGTCAGTAATTTAGCGATCTGACAAATATTTGAATATTAACCGAATTAGAAACTCACCATACTCCGAATTTCAGGAAACTATGAAACCCTTATTTTGATTGTTCGATTCAGAATCACATTGCCATCAATGACAGGCCTATGTAGTTTTTAAATGTGTGAGCTGATAAACAATAAAAATGTAGGCGCTTGGCTCCAATTCCATTTTGGTTGAAATTACAGACTCTAATTATAAAATTTCACAATGAATCGGACAACTACTGAACAGACTTGGTTTGAACCACCACTTTGATGGGAATTACGAAGCCCACAAGGTTGCCTCGAGTCGATCAAACTACGTCAATTCTTCCACAGATCCACCACTCACAAGATTTTTGGGAGAATCCGTGATGTCGTCCCACTCGGGGGTGGTCAGGGAGTATTTGCCCTCCATTATGTTACGCAACATGATCATCTGCTTGCGATGCCAAAAGGGCGGACATCCGACCAACCTAAAATTGCCACAACACCAAACATCATCGAGTGAGCAAAAACAAAAAACGGAAGTGCGACCAAATCTGGAACGCGTGAACTCAGCGAATCATGAGATGGTGATATTGATCCCTTACAATGTGTACATGATGACTCCGCAGGCCCACCTGTAAAACAAAACAAAATACTCTCCATCAATCTAAACACACACAGGTGAGAAAACACAATTGAACGAGTCATCCGAACAGCGAGGGTATCAAATTACGAATTCCAACAAAGAAACATTAATTTCAACTGATTAATTCAAACCAAAAATAAATTTCACGAAATATCGTCTACAAATTTTGTTGTTCTCAAAATCATTCACTGGACGACGACGAGACGTATTTGTATGCATATGTTTTAATTAGAAACGTTTAGATTCAGCAATAGTTACTAAGAAAAATCAGTTAATCAGGTTCGATACTAGATTATTAATTAATGTTTCGTTTGGTACAACGACCAGAGAAAAGGAATCAGAGAAGTGATGACCCCGCTGATTATTGTTCTCAATACGACTGACATAAAAATGTGAGGCTTAGGGGGAAGGGGGAAATCACAAGTTTCAACAGTTACTTGGAAACACAAGAACGATTATTAAGCATGCAGAGGATTAACTGCTCATTGGAGAAAAAAAAGCGTGTTAAATGAAAGGACAAATAAAAACTTCAAAGAAAATAATAAGGAAGGTTGAGAGAGCCGAAAGTTATTTTCAAGAAGAATTAATAAGTCTAAGTCTACGAATTCTAAATAGCCACTACTCAAAATCTATGTCAAATTTGAAATGTCTATGCTTCTACAGTAGTATGGAAAGTAGAAAGTAATCGGAATTTTTTTAAGAACTAATTTAGTGAGAGATTTTGGCGAGAAGCATCAAGAGTGGATAGCATTTCGAGAGCTCATAAATTGCAAGGACGAAATTGTGAATAATCGTGAGTGTTCCACCAGAGCAGAAAAAACACAGAAGCCAATTTTTTAACATGATTGATTTGTAAATTTCCTTTAAAAAGATCCTGATTTACGTGTCAAAAGTCCATATTAGTCAAGAAATGGAAGGCGTTTTAATATCTTACACATCGACTTCCTGCGCGTAGCCCTTGGTGCTGTGCCTCATTGCACATTTTAGCATTTCGGGAGCAAGGTAGCCGGGCGTACCGCAAAGATCTGCGGCGAAAATCGAGACTTAAGACAGGCTCGAGACAAAATAAAAAGGTGGAAAAACTTGGGAACGGAAAGACGCAGGCGAGGGAAGATGAAGGCGACTGGAGACGAGATCGGACATTCCAAAAAACGGGGAAAACAAAAAATTAAGACAAGGGTACGAAAGAACAGATGGACTTTTACAAATCGGCGAGCATAAGCGTGCACACGTAACAGTGGAGTACAGTACAGTACAGGTCATGCTACGAGACCGAATAAGATGTTGAGAAGGACATGCGGTCTGAGTAGTTAAAGAGTGGGGTGGGGACGACGACAAGAAACACAGCTAACGCAATATAATTTATGGCAAGGTAACTCTATATGAAGCAAGTAAAAAATGATTACAAACTAATTCTAAAAAAGGATATCAGTACTAATAATGTCCGATAGGAGGACACTTTAATCCATCAGGTACAGGGAAATATAAACACACGAGCTGTCGACCGCTAGGCCTGACTGATTAAAAGTGTCTTACTATCTGACATTATTACACTGTAGTACTGATTTCCTTCTCTGGAATTAGTTTGTAATAATTTTGTTACTTAAATGACATCTAGCAACACAGAAAGCGTTACCGGCGCGTTTCTATTATCCTCAGGTATGCAGTGTGTTTTTAAAAAAAGCAGGGCCACCTACATATTTAATTAGATTTTCTGAAATAATTTATCAAATGGCGTGATTTTATTTCATGAGAGATTTTGTTAGGACGTCTGGTTGATAAAAGGAAATGGTGAATTAGGGACAGACCGAAAGAAGAAGATAATATTTTGCTGCCATCTGTTGGCTGAGCGTTTCAGACACTTTCTCGAAACATTTCAGATGACGATCTTGTTAAATTATTCGGTAAACAGATATCCGATGGTGGAATGATTAGTTCGTTTCAAATTTTGTGTCGTAAAGAGTGTGATTGTGGTCGATCTTCCTGTTTTTAACAAAAGCTCCGAGTCGCGCCCGACACTTTCTCACCGACTCCAAAAACGACGTTTTGATCAAATTCAATCCTCTGCTGGATTCAATGACAAAACTCATCAGTTGTGATATATTCATATATTTGTTTATTGTCAGTCATCTGAAATGTTTGGAGCGAGTTCGAGCCTGTGTAAATGGAAAGAAAAATGTTTATCAAAAAATGAAAACGAAATTGATTCAAATGTTATTACTGTTGTCAAAAAACAAACAGGAGATTTGATAAATTATTTCAGAAGATCTGATTATGTATGTAGCCTAGTTTTTGTTTTGGAGCACACTGCACATTGCTTCTCAATGATTGTCCGGTCAGAGCTATCAGAATAAGTAAAGTACTGAAAACCAAAACATTTGGTGAAATTCGCATCGCGAATTACTTAATACCTAAAAGAGATATTAAGATTTCAGATTATCATTAAGAGGATTATTTATAACGGCTGTAAAACGCGTTTAAGAATAGTTCCCTGCAATTTTCGCATATTTAGATATCTATTCTTTGATTTCTAACATGCCCCACCCATCCTTTTCTGTTCAATGAGCGCACCGTTGCGGGCTCGAACCCACGACGCTACAATTCTCTAGCCAGAGGTACCAGAAGGGACGAATCATGTCCTCAGCAATCATCGCAATTGATGACCCGGAACTCTTCCGCAGTAACACTGAAGTATTCTCTCCGGCATTCCTTCAGAGAATCCATGCACGATTGGTACTTTTAGGGCATTGTTGCGTTTGGAGGAGGTCCAACGTGCTTGGTTAAGAGAAAATGTCCAGAGCAAAGACACGCGACCAATGTAGTTGAAGAAAGGGGGAGGGACGTGGTGGTGGAGGGGGCCGTACTCACAAGTCCACCTCTTTGGTGTAACCGTCGCCGTCTTCGCACATGGATGATTTCAGAAGTTCAGGTGCCATATAACCGGGCGTTCCGCACAAGTCTGGAGGAGTGACGGGAGGGAGGGCATTGGAGGTGGACGGGACAATGGGCAAATTAGTTGCGATGAGACCTCAACGACACCCAGCTAGGACCCCTATGTGGTGCCTGGATTGATAGGTGGTCATGTGGTGTGGTCACTGCACCAGCACAAGAGAGTATTAAAATATTTTTCAAGATGATCTGACGCGAAATTAATTTTTTTGTTCTTGTGTGGATGACACTTTGTTTTGATAAGACAATGATTTAATGAGTTTTCTAAAATCTGATTTCAATTTTTCAGTATGTCTCAAGCAGATTTTCACGAAAACTAAACGATTTTCAAAACTCTTCTAGCCATTTTAAAATAAATCAAATCCTGTAATTTATAAAAGTTGCCGATTGCGTGGAAAATGTCTAGCGAGAAATTTTAGTTTGCCATAAATTTGATTAAAAGGCGTCCAATAAATTCTAGTAATTTGAGACTGAGCAAATGACATTTAAATTCAATCATAAAATCATCTTTCAAATATTGTTTCTTCACGTTTTATGGGGTTTAAGGTTCAGGGATCCAGAAAGCTGATTTTAAGCAATCCAGCAATACTTTCTCCTAAAAAATCTCTGAAAAAGGTACAATTTTAAACACCAACTGCCACTTTCATCTAACAAGACAAATGTCTAATTTGAATTAAATTAGATATGTTAGTGGTGAAAGATTTGATTAGGCATTCCTCAAAATTTTGAACAAAAAATAACCGCCCTTCCCTAAAAAAAATAAAAGGCTCACTGTTTACACGATGAACAATTCCAAACGGGTATTAGGATAACATACGACTTTTTGTATATAATATATAAATAATTGCATGACTACGAAATTGACTATCCAGCAGTACATGTGCACACTTACACTACCACCATGAAGCCACCAGTGAAATATCACAAGGGGTTTTTTTCTCTTTCAACTAGGAAACATGCAGCACAAAGTTAATCACTTTGAGGCGAATCCCACCCACAGATTTAAGAACACAGAACACTTGGACCATAAATAAAGCGAAATGTTCCTGGAAAACATGATCACTGCCACACTTAATTCACACGGTTTTTCATTTGAATTTTCATTGCACACTCTACAAGATGAAATTAAACAGGTTGGCACCTCCAAATTCGACTAGGTTCGCCGAATTAAAGTCTGTGAATCAAGGAACTGAAACTAATTCAATCGCACCGACAAAGCCAAGTGTAATCTGAACAGCCCCTTTAAATATTTTTGAGCACTATTGATCACCTCACTCTTTCCTTCATCAAATTTTAAACCGAATATGACGCACCGTCTACCCAATTGCAACTAAAAGGAAAATTTAAAATATTATAAAAGTATTTAATTTAATAATTTTTCAAATTGCTAAGTTTAAAATCTGGTATCACTAATATTAATTTGGCGATCAATAAAATAAAACATTCTTCTAAATAAAATAAAACATTCTTCTAAATAAAATAAGCTGTGGTAAATAAAATGTGGTAAAATATTCACGCCTAAATTAAAATTTGAAAGAATGCTCACACTGCTGACAGTGAAAGCAAATCAAGTTCCTCGAATTGAGAAATGCGAATTGGTTGCGGAAAAATTCGACCGAATCCTACCGTAAAGCTTCTCTCCAGGTTCCAGCACCCTCGCGAAACCAAAGTCGGTCAGTTTAATATTGTGGCTGTCGTCTAGTAAAATATTCTCAGGCTGAAAAACGAACACAAAAAAATCATTTATGTTTAAGAACCATAGGAGTGAAGAACAAGAAGCTAATGGTCAAGAGGTTAACTGTGTCGAACACAAATCGACATAAAGCTCAAAGCACAATTTCGTGGGTCCAATACCCGTCTGGGGAGGAATTAATCAAAAAATGGGCCAAGGTTTCCCCTGCGCCAGATGGGTCGATATAAGAGGCAAAATTTCGAAATGCTCAGATTTCATTATCACTGCTCATCGAAGTGCATTCCTACCTTGAGATCTCTGTGAACAATCCCTTGACTGTGGAGAGTGTCCATTGCCACGAAGAGCTGTTTCATTACTTGCCTGAAACGAGATCGTAAAAATTAAACGTCTTTGACAAATTAGTTGAGCTAATTAATGACAAGGCCCTGAAGGGGAGTTACTCACTTTGTCTTCTTTTCAGAGAGCGTCACCACGTTGGTGAGATAGTCAAATAGTTCCCCATTCTTACATCTGAATTGAAAGGAAATTATAAATATGGCTTTACATGAATTTGTTATGACAATTGGAAACTTTTTTTTAAATAACTGTCTCTTAGTTGAATCGAACTGAACAATTATTGTCGACTCAAAAGTGACCAACTACAACATTAGTATACTCACAATTCAAATACCAAGAAGATGTAAGTGCACGATTCGAACACATCATGTAGATCGACTGCGAAAGTCAGCAAAAAATATACAAGATGAGTAACAAATAGGACATATAGGAAATGGTGATTGAGAAACCATATAGAAGCGATTGAATTTCACGTTTATTGAAACCAACTAGACTGTAACCAAAAATTAAAATATACGTTTGAATAACAAATACGAAAGAAAATTGGTACAATTTAAGACACGAATGCAAAAAATGAAGACCGAATCAGATGATTCTGCGGCTTAACATTTTCTCTACGCCTCAGGCATCATAATGTTAAGAAACATGCATTAAAACAACTCTAGTTGCTGTGAGAAATAATTTAAAACTTAACAATTAATGGTTCTAGGCACACTGTATTTTAAATTAGTTGTTGGGTTGTGTCCGGGACAAGAGCGCCGACGAGTAAATCGTCGAACTCTATTTTTCGCGGTAATAACAATAGAATACATTTTAAATGATTAATGTTAAAAATGTTATTCATACCGATGTAGGAGTGCCCAGCAACCATACGCAAAATGGCTATTTCTCGCACGGTGGACTCCTGAATGCTGTTGCCCTCGGTATCATCCTGGTCGCCGCTCAGATCAATGATCTTGGCCGCGAACTCGCATCCGGTCTCCTTTTCCACGCAGCGTCGCACCACACTGCTCACGCCTCTGGAAATACGAGACACACGAAAGACCAACGTCACCACAATTGCATAGGCATATATATTAGAATATATAAGGAAGAACACGGCATTTGTCATCACATTGGTTTACGCTCATGCTTCCAAAATGGCGCCAAGAATAGTCCCAGTCAATATGTAACGCCTAGCCTCTTGTTCGGGGCGCCCGCAGTAGTTTAAATAGGATGAATAAAACCTTTGTCCTTAATTTGAATTTAATCGTTTAAAACCATCAAAGGCTCTATCCCATGTCTCGAGTCCCTAGCACAAGTGTTCTTCGCTCAAATTAATTACAATGTGTTATTTTACTCAATTTGGGCTTTTTAACATAATTTCCTTTTTTTTGCATTCACATCACAGTCTCTACAGGAAAGCGAAATTCCTGTACTGTAAATAAACATTGATTCTTCAGTCTTTTTGTCATTTGCTCATGCACAAGTCGTCCATATTGGTTTCGCTCACACTCAAGTTTCTCACTATTGATTTTTCACTAAACCGATCATGACTCACCTGCCAAGAATCTCCCTAGGCTCGTACTTTGCGTAGAAGTCCTTGGCGACATCCTTATCGGGCAATACGTCGTAAATTTCATCTTTGGCCATTTTCGTATGCCACAATCTGAATAAAAGGTATAAGACAAACAACGTTAGAGGATTATCGTCCTGTTTGATGCAACAAGAAATTGGATAGAGCGTTTGACGACACAAAAAAAATGTGTTATTGAGCAATGTGCTCAAAAACTAATTCATAACATTGCTTTAACCATAAGAGGAAATAGTGGTGTTTCAGAAATAAGAAAACATTGACCCTAGCCTAGAAATCGAAACCGGAACTTCAGATCACCGACCGATTGCCGTGAACCGTACAATATATGTTATAATTTCATTCTCAAGACGGCCACGTTCCAAAACAATTCACATGAAATTTAACCTGCAATTCTTTTTCATTTCGGCCTTATTGAGTCGCTCTCACATAAAATTCACTTTTCTCAGCTACATTTCGACGCAAACATTGTGTGGCGAAGGAAAGATCAAAACAGACTAAACAGGCCGACTATAATTCGCTGAAATAGGCAAATAGCTTTCGTAAAAAAAAAACATGGCACAAAAAATGATTGTCGGCGGAGTTTCGCAAGAGTGTATCAAAACATGTTTGCAAATTCAGATAAATTCGAGCACGCTTGAGCAAAATTTGAAAAGCAATTCAGTGGAAACGCTTTCCTTAAAACTGAACTACCGAGAATACAACAATAACTACTGCTTCTCTAACCTAGAAACCAAATCATCAACAGAGATTTACGTTACGTTCATGAAAGAAATACATATGAAAAGGCAGGGTTAACCTACAGTCAATCTCGAATGTACTCCATGTTAGAAAACAACAAATATTTATACAAGGTCCCCACCCCCGGAGATATTCAGTACAGGTGTCTCAAATTACAACACTCCCCCCAAATGTTGGTTAGGTCATTGTCTCATAACGGTTTAACACGATTATTAGTCACACATGCCCAAGTAGGTTAGGTCGATTACCAGACAAAATGAACACTTTAATTATTATAGTTTCGGCGCACAGCGCACGTACGCACGGCACGACAGAAAAAAAGAAAACTACTTCGACCCCATTTTTAGCAAGCACCTTATAGAACAACTTGTAGAGGTTTAGAGGGTCCACAGGACGAAAGCTGCTGTTTTGTTTCAAATGCCCACACACTCGACCATGGTCAACGCTTGGAACGAAATTTCGTGCGTTACGTTCAAACACCGGGGAATATTTTTGCTGCTAAAACAAGAACGGCATTGTAAAGTGGCGACTGAACACTCGTATCACCTTCATTTGTCCGGATTTATCAGGGTTGAACGAGTTTTGTGGCCCCCAAAGTGGTGCGCCCGATTACTTATATGTGCACGTCGCCATTTTGTCAGCTGGACAGTGAAGACTACAGCAGTGACCTCTAGCGGCCAATTTAGTCAGCAGCATTGGTCAAAGAGATGTACGGATACCGTACAAATCAAAGAAACAAACTGTACTCCTGCATATATCTTATTCTCTATTTCGCTATAAAATTTAATTCATTGTGTGTGTATGTGCCATTAAAGGATTTCACGTTTTGTAAACTATGTCTTTCGCGCCAAACGAAAGGCCCCAAGTTAGCCGGCGGGAGTCAAAAGGTTGCAGTTATCTATCTATTCTTCAGTTATATCTATGGTCCTGGCGGAATTTCTACACACCCGACGGACATTTTGAGTTTGGAGTGAGGCCGGGCGCGTTAACTCATTGCAGCATGCTTGTTCGATTTAAAATTGACAAAAGAGTGGCAGTTAAACGCTCCTCATGTGGATCCAGATTAGCGTATCTTATTCGGCACGAATAGCCCAAATTTAGTTTCGCGCCACTGATTAAAAATATATCAAGCCAAAAATTACCAAAATGCCAATCTTATGAGCTGTTATCTCCGTTCTGAATACAATACAATTGCACAATGTGAAAAAGATGTGTTTCTGGGATTTTTTTTGACACAATACTTAGAAACCACTTTAAAAATGATCACATAAAAAAGAAACAGGTACATAGCTGTGCTATGGTTGCAGCTCTTGACGTGTTGGTGGTTCGAACAGAGCTCCGACTTGTGTAACCAAATTGCCGCTTTGCTTTTGTCTTCATTGTGTAACCAACTTTCACTGATTGACTAAGCCTAACAAATCTGCCATGTGTTGCTATACCTGTTAGGCTTACGTGGTAATAAGTAAGCAATACAAATAAAGCATAAGGAGGGATGGTCGAAAGTGGTTAACAGCGCCCAAATAAACAACCACAGCATAACTAATCATAATATCTAATCTAACTAATCAGAATACAAACTTCTGAGTTTCGATGGTCGAAATCCGTCAGCCTCTTGTCGACAACGGCAAAAAATGAAACGTGTTTTTAGCTCTTTTCGGCTTTTGGCGTCACCTTTACACTTTACCCTTTATTAAACAAAAGGTTAATCGATGCTCTTCATAAGCGAGACTATCGATAGCGGATCGATCATATCGATACTATATATATACCTTTTTATATATTTTTTGTTTTTAATTCACTGAAGTGACAGGTCACAACAGGAAGATTCTGTACCCCTCTCAGTGCTTAGGCACTATGTGAGAGGCACACCAGTACCCCGAGCCAAAGCCGTGCCAGGAATCGAACCCGGGACCACAGCCGAACCACAGTCCGTCGCTTAACCAACTGTGCTAAGACGGGTCGAACGAATTTGGTTCCCCTGGCATTTAGCTGCCCTGGAGAACTAAAATAAAAATATATGGAAAATATGAAATAGTCCGTTCCCCGCTCATGATAATAACTACCTCGACCTATGTTTCACTAACCTGCCCCAACTAAATCACACCTGCCTTGTGTGCCTGGGGGTGAGTGACCACAAGTATGTGGTGGTCTCCCTCCCTCTGCTCCTGCCTAAGTCTGATGAGACCACCGAATAGTATAAATAAAGCATAGTAAAGTAGCCAAATATGTGGATTACAATAATAAATAGAATAGGATGAACGTTTGTGATATATTCATAAAAATGACCGGACCATTTCTCGCCGCCTGTTCGTCTTTTTTATCCAGTCTGTCCCGGGCACAACCCCCATTTTTATGCAATAATAAATGTTTAAACACTGGTTGACACTTTTGAAGGTCATGGGGGTTCTTACACATATAATGCAGGTAACAAATAATAAAAATAACTAAATTCATCAACACTGATTTAAAATTATTTGAAATAAATAAAAAAAAGTGCCAAAGCACACAGCATCAGATGTCGAGTTAAGGACCAAGAAATCTAGATAGATATAGCAGTTTAATCAGACAGTTACAGTAATGGTAATCACATGTTATACATCATAAGCAGATGTCATATGTAGGACATCAAATGTTAATGTCACTCTGTATAATTGCAAATGGTGTCACACGGTTCTTGTAACAATGAATAAAGTAATCACTTCGTTCTCCTCAGTTTATTCACCACATTTTAACAGGTTATGGGTCCAGTGTGCAATGAAATGAAAAATTGAGTGAGTAAAAACGAAAATAAACTTTTAAACTGAACATTGTTTTAGAACACTAAATTGGCCTAGCATATGCATGAGTGCTAAAACAAAGCCAACAAACTAACATTTTATTTTCTACTAATCCTAAATGAATAATAGGATAGAAGTAAATGCAAACAGGCAAAGTAAGTTTAAATTAATTACAAATGAAACAAACGTTAACATATGTAACACACGAAATTAAAAATGGAACATATCAGTACATCTGCCCCTACACCTAGAATCTTAGCCTTGAAGAGCACATTTCATTTGTCCATTAGCTATATTGTTGGGCATAACACCTCAGTTGGCACAATGCGATGGATGCATCCAATGGTCGCCATTTGGTGGTGATTCTTGGATGCTGAGCCGGCCACCCAAGTGCAAGGGTTGCCAGCTGAACACCATGCATGCATGCACATGCAAATTTGCATGTGTGTGTGCTGTGACACACATTCCTGTGTGTGTCCTCTCCAGGACCTCCAGGTGTGCCCTCTACAGGACCTCCGTGTGTGTCCTCTCTGACTGACTGCCTGGAACTTCCTCTTTGGACTAGATGTATAGACACGGCAAATCAAGATGGCTCCACCGGTTCAGAAGCATTTGTGCTGCTTCTAAACTCCACTAACTGGAGGGCATGAAAGATCAAGATAAAGGCCCTCTTAGATGAGAGGGGCCTCTGGGATGTTGCCACACTGCCAAAGCCAGAAGATGCTGTGCTGCCTGAAGATTTGAAATGACAGAATGCCAGGGCAAGGTTGGCTCTGATTTTGAGGATCTCAGCCTCTGAGCTCTGCCAGCCCCCAAGCAAAGTGCAGACTGCTTCTGCCCTTGATGTATGGACAAAGCTGTGTCAGCTTTATGAGTATGGGACTTGGGTGAGCTCACTCTCCCTGCATTGGAGGTTGAACGCAGCTACCTTCCATTGGGCAAGATGCAAGATCATGTGAACCGTCCCTAGGACATGATCCAGGATTTAGAAGCCATTCACGATTTTGCCATTTCCAATGAAGAGACAGTGGCCATCCTGCTCAGCTTACTGCCAGAGTCATACAATCCGCTGATCACTAGCCAGAAGTGCAGTGATCCAGCCAAGTTGACTCAAGACTATGTCATTGCCAAGGTCCAGGATGAATGGCAGCAATGACAGGACTGTCAGAAGAACACCTCAGCCACACCATGCAGCCGCCAAGAAGCAGGCTAAGAAGCCTGCACCTAAGCACCAAGATGGTGGTGGTGCTTCCCAAGCTACCAAGGGTGGCACCCAAGTGACTGAGACACTGGAATTGGATCAGACATTGGCATTTATAGATTCAAGTTCAAGAAGTGTTTAATCTCTTAGACATGCTATGTTACTCAAATGGCAATTTATTAAAAACACATTTAAAACAAGTTAAGGAGAGTAACCATTATGACAATAATATGTTGACATGTCTCATATCGAGCTCTATATATGCATAAGATCAGAGAAATGAATCATGTTATTTATTAACAATTATTACTTCTCTTGTCATCCAACAAATAATTATATTCAATGCTTGGATTTTATTTATACACAGTGAAATCATGTCAATCATTAGCTTCAAGGTGTCTCTTGTTATGGTTACACATGACAAGTGAATATAGTTAATATTTTTTGGTTTTATTTTATTTTTAGAATTAATATTGAAGATTTGCAATTTATTTAATCTCATTCTCCTGTATTAACTGATTAAATTTGAGATTTGCATTTTGAGATAGAACATGAAACTGATGCAAATCTTGCCAAGTTCCATCATTCCACCACCCAATGAGGAGGAATGCTTACACATTCCCTACTCTTTGCACTAAATTCACCACCCACATATTGGAAAAACTATTTTGACATTGGCTCTACTTTTTTTATCAACTGTAGTCAACCGCACTACAGGCATTTTGAACCCCTCATGGTGCTCAGGCACTATGCGAGGGGCACCTTCGGTACCCCGGGATCAAAACTTTCAAGAGCCTGCACCAGGAATCAAACCTGGGACTGCCGAGCCACAGCCAGAAGCAATACCAACTGGGCTACGATGCGTCATACTTAATGTGCTTACACCTTCCATGTGTGCATGTCTTGAGTAAACATTCTTGTCTCATTTGTTGACATGGAGAATTTTAATTACTTTGGTTTATTGACAGATTTTTACATAGGGTTTATTGATGAATTTATTGATAAGTGCTGCTGATGGTGTTGAAGGTTGGACCCTGCAATGACAATTTATGATGTGTAATGTGCATAAACACTGATGACCTAATCATTACATTAGGGGTATGAAAAGGTTGGTGTGACCTGACAGGTTATGATTTTTTCCTGATTAAGATACTACATGTACAACTATGCAAATTAAGATTTTTTTTTTTTTTTTTTTTTTTTTAATCAACTGTAGCCAACCGCACTACAGGCCTTACGTCCCCCTCATGGTGCTTAAGCACAGATTTATTCTTCTGACCCATGTACCCAGTTTTCTGTCAGGTCATCAACAGTTATTGAAATCTATCACTGTTGATTCAACTGGAGTTTAACTGATACAAGTTTATTCAAGCACAAGATCAAGCACAAGTACTGTTCACTGCTTAAAGTGAGAATAGTTTCTTCAAGTTGAATTAGGATAAATTCTCCAAAATATCTGTTCACTGAAGGAAATCTCATCATAAGTTTTATCATAGCAGATTCTTCAAAATATGGGAGATTCTTCCAATTTTCCAGTTCATAGTATGACTCGTCATAGCCCAGTTGGTTTAGCAACTGACTGTGGCTTGGTGGTCCCGGGTTCGATTCCCAGCACGGGTTCTTGAAAATTTTGATCCCGGGGTACTGGTCGTTTCCCTCGCACAGTGCCTGAACACCATGAGGGGATGTAACGCCTGTAGTGTGGTTGACTACAGTTGATTGGAGGAAAAAAATTATTGCTTTACTAACAATAGCAGTTCTCTACTTTTTCTTTCTCTTACAGGCAACCTGAGCAGTGCACTATGATCGCCACCTAGTGGCTTCCATGGTGCACTGTATGCATGACAGCCCACTGGGGCCACACCATTCACATCCGCCTTTCCTTGAGCAAAGTGGCACACCACCCCTGCCACCTACCAGGTGGCAGTCCTCTCATCACCAAGTTCACCTTTGGAACTTGGTGGCAACTCCCTGGAGTTGTGATTCCTCCAACATAAAGCCCCTTTCATTTGTTGTTTAATGTGAAACAGATTCAGAGGAACCATCCCCTGAAGGAAGCTCTTCTCCCACCTCAGAAGCTTAACTGCAGTCTCAAATCTAAAGAATGTTAGATGAAGATTAATTTTGGTTTTTTGTACTTCTGTCTTCCAAGATTGGCATTTTTTCATTAAATTGATTTCTGGTTTCATTTTCAGTTTCTGTTCTGGTTTATTTCTAATTTTTAAACATTGAAGTTGGAATAATCTCAGCACCTTCTAAAGAGGTTCACTAGAGCTCAGTGTATTTATTAGCTAGTATGGTGCAGAGATCTAGTAACTGTTAAGTTTCCTTGTGGCTTCAATTCACATTCATGCTAATCTAAACTTTACAACAATCAAACTGCCCTATTTCTTATTTGTTCATCAAAATAATGTTAAATTCAGTTTCAAAGGTTCAAAATCAATGTTTTAATTACAATTCAGTTTCAATAAAATAATACTGTGTGCCAATCTCATAAATAAAGTTGTTCTTAATTTATTTAAAAGTGCTACTTGCTTAAATATTCATTTGTTTCACAGCATTGCTCCACTTCAGCATTTAATGACTACAGCCACATTCAAACATTTGACTAGATTTTCCCCACCTACACACAGCAATTCACTCAATTAAAATACAATCAAAATTTATTAAATATTTATTAGACAAAAAAAAAGTTCCACAAACTTCCACACATTAACAGCCTACTTGGAATCACTCCCTTTAAGCCTTCCACTGATCCACATTCCTTGAGTCATTCAGTCAGGTAAGGGTAAGTTGCACAAGGTTCTGCCGAGGGCCTTCACACTCAATCAACATTGAAGGTTGGCATAGGAACATTAGTACGACTCGTCGTAGCGCAGTTGGTTTAGCGACAGACTGTGGTTCGGCGGTCCCGGGTTTGATTTCCGGCGCGGGCTCTTTTTTTATTTGGGGGCAAACCCCGTCACTCCCCATCCTAATGAGAGGGAGGACTCCGACCAACCCCAAGCCTGGACAAATCCAGCGGCTGTGAGTTTGGCTATGACTATGAGGCCCGTACTGGTGAAAATGTGCTCCTCACATAGTGCCTAAGCACCAAGAGGGGTACAGAAACTCCAGTTGTTATATACACTCCAGTGAATTAAAAAAAAACATCTACTTGCCACTCTGCACTGGTACCAGATTTCAAATGAATGTGACAGTAGGTACAAAGATCGAAAAAAAGTAATGGCTGAGATTCCTTGGTGAATGATTGAGCATTAAATAAATGAATTTTTTGGCTCGTTCTATTTTGTCGCAACAGAGTTTGTTGCTTGAACAGCAACATTTGGTTTACATCTAAACATCTCCACGGAACGGTGTATCTAGACCAATGTTTCGAGAAAAATGTTGTAGTGGAAACGTCACTTAATTACGCGAAGAAAGACTATTTAGAGATTAATGAGTTCAAAATACAAAGTACGCTTCAGCTACAATGTTTAAAAAAGATCATACAAAAAATAAAACATAACCAACTACATAAAAACATAACAATCTCAATTATCAAAACTAGAAAATTCATCATATATGTTGTCGGCATCACCTTTGTCAGAGTTCCTGTAACTCAAAGAAAAAGAATAGGTGCCGATGGTAGTATTAATTAAAACGCTGGGGAATTGCAGGACTACAATTAGAAACTTGGCAACGAAGATAGTTTAAACGTCAAATTTAAAGCATCTTCTAGAAGATAAATTAAGAAAATGAAAATTTGCGAAATACAAAAGACAAACTTAAGAACTCACCCAAGACTTACGTCATTACCCAATAATTTGAAAAATATAACAAGAAATATTTTACCGTATCTCTGGCTATCAATAGCTTTCGGAGCAACCACGCTTCTCGTCAGTTCATTTCGAGTATGGTGTGCTATTGCGCACGTCCAAAGAAATTTAAATAAGTAAAATCGAAAAATGGTGCTGATAAGTGGAAGAGTTTTTCGATTTTACTTATTTAA
>JAQGBY010003169.1:0-20152 GCA_034698785.1 Mycogona germanica
TTTTATTTTTGACAGATTCAAACGAGGGTTAAAAGTTAAAGGATAACGGTTGGACCACTTAGAAAAATTAAAAGTCGACCAAAAATATTAAAAAAGTACGAGAAAGTGGATTTGCCACTTAGGGAAGTCAATTCTTGATTCTTAAATTTTGTATCATGAGCATGATGACTGATTCACAACTCGATTTAATTTCTATATTATTGATAAAATCCTGAATGTCCCTTTTTAAAATTATTTTCTTTACGTTATCTGTTTCCCACTTTACTTACGAACGGTTTATCGAAATTGAATACAATTTAAGCTGTAGATAGTTCCTCAAATTTGTAGTCGAGTGCAACTTATTTCAGATCTCGATTTTGAGTAGTTCTCGAGATATGAGTCGTTGAAGTTTTAAGCATTGTCAGGAGACGATACTATAAGGTTATAACGTTTCTTTAGTATTTCTTTTTTGATAACAACGTTCACTAATATTTATTTTAGTTGAATACTATTAAATAGACACTTTAAATATTGATTGATAACGAACAAAGTCTGCGTCAGAAACTAAACGTGTTAGAAACCGGAAGTCGAAAAACATTTCAATATAAAGAAAATACTAAATACTATATTTATTTTGCTAAATCAATTTTCTCGATGCATTTACCCGTAATCTAATAGACTAAAAATTGATCCAATCCTGATACCTAGAAATCCTGATATTGCTGTTCGGCTTAAACTATTTTTTCATCATTAAATCAATTTAATATTAATTTGCGATTTACTACAGGCGTCCTACCAAAACCCCGTGATCGCGGTTTCGATTCCGTCCGACACCTTCGGAATTTTTCGGGCGAGAGAAATTCCTTACCGCGCCTTCCTTCGGAATAGAAGTAAAAGAAACCCCTTTCCTAGGACAGCCTAGGTTAGGCAAAAATATCCAGGTCGCCTTCTGGGTGGGGTTTTGAGGAGTTAAATCACTGGTAAACCCCCTAAACAAATATTAACTATCAAAACCTTTCATTATTAAATTAATTTGACACACTTTGTAGGTCACCTTCGAAAGTATTTAAATATATTTCTATTGTTTGATGTATGATCGATGACTAGACAAGTCAATTTCAATAAGTTTCAAAATTTTTGCTCAAGAAAAAATCTATTCATTTTGATGCAGTCAGACATTTTTCAGACGTCATTGAAATTACAAAAAATGTCATTCCAATTTCGAACCAAAAATCAGCCCAACTCTTCAGGCGTCAAGTTTGCAACCACACATTGAGATCGAGGGTCGTCAGTCGTCACCAATTTTGAACGGTTTGATCTTGGAACACGATATTTAAGTCCCCGGCCCCCCTCACAACACCAATGACGCGCCGGGGGAATGCCGTTTTCTATCTCACACTCACAATATATTATCTAGGTCGTATGCAGATTGACAAACCGGATAACCTTGCAACCATCAATTGCTGCCGTGATTTGCTATTATTATTATTAAGAGCCATTTTTTCTTTCTTTCTTCGTGCAGGCGATTCGAGTTACGCTTACGATTTACGTGCAGAATGACTACCGGGTAATTTCGTCGTTGTACGTGCTTCAAAAGACAAACGCGATCGACCCACGTCATTTGGCTTTCTCAATTACTACACCACTTGTCACTGACCAAGTACTTGAAAACACCTGTATCAAATTGACCCTGATTAGGGCACATCGAGTGGCGATTTTATAGTTGTCAAATAGATTTAGTTCATGATTAAATTCGGCGGTTAAGAAACACAATTTTTAATCAATATTTTTTTTAATTGTTAGATTAGAAACAACAAGCGTTTCCGTTAAAAGACTGTTTCTTTTTTGTAGGAAAATGTGGATCAGAGTTGATCCGGATCAGTCAATTTTCTGTCGAGCAACACGAAATAAACTTATGCAAATATATAATTTCATTTTGTATTGTATTGAATAGTACTAGCCGAGTCTCTTCAATTTCTAATCTTGAAATAACGAGTTTGAATGTCGACCTTATTAATAAATAAGTGAGCAAAAATAATTTCCCTGAAATTAATAAGGAAATGTCAAGTTGGGATAAATCGTTGTCCCGTCAATCGTTAAAGCAACTAAATTGAAAAATTTGAAAAATAATTTCAGAAAACTTGATGATTAAATTAACATTTGGCATTGTGAAGAATATATTTATAACTTTGATCAGACAAACTTAAAAACAAATGCGAGCGTAATTAAGAAAAATTTACTCATATTAATTTTGAATTAAAAAACAAATGTGTTATTATTTTAATGAATCAGATTTTCTCAATCAATGTGCCATTTATGCAGCAATACATTGAAAATCAAATCCAACAACACACCATCAGACTTACTAATAATTGACATTGAATTACATTGAATGATCCGAAAGAGGAACTCATTGATTATCCGAGATATTGTTTTTTGTCAAAGAAAAATATTCAACACTATTTCACACATGTCATTTTCTATACCAGAAATATTCAGATATGTTTACTGATGCTTCAATTTGAAATAAGTTTCAATTTGAACAGTTTTAGTTTTCAACAAAATTGCTGCAACCAAACAATTTAAAAACCAATTGTTTCAATTGTGTATGATTCGTTTTCTAACTCTTAAGTTAGGGAATTCCTACTCATGGTCGATAACAAAAATAAATAATTCAAAATAAGTAAGTCAATTTTCACTCACCACCACTGCCAGCAGCAATGTTGCCAACCCCAAAAGCACAGACTTCATTGTTCGGAGGTTCAGAATTGCAAAGCCGAATGAGGGAATTTCCTTTTCTTCACAGACACAGGTATCTACTGTAATTCGAATGAATAAGCAAAAGTGGTCGAAACTTGAGTTCGCATTCAACGAAACCCAAAAGCGAATGTGATTTGATTTGTCCCACCACAGTTGTATTTTATATGTGTAGTCAACGGCTGTGTCTCGGCCCCGGGGAATGAGAAATTCGCGCGCGCTTTTTCCACCGACCAATTTTCAACCAATGGCGAAAATCCTTGGACCTCGTGACGTCACCATTTCTGTTGCATTTCCACATTCTCCACATGCGTCGAGCGCGGGGGTGCTGCAATACCGAACGAATTACAGAATGCTCCGAAGAAATCTGTTAGGTCGTTTCGAGACATTTAATATCAGGAATTCGGTGAAAGTAGATGAAAATTTGCGCATATTTGGACCATGGTCATCATGGTCAATCATATTACGGGAGAGTGACCTCACGAAGAGAGGGGTCCGATTTACCAGAGGGGGAGGGGATAGAAGGGAGATTAATAGTTATAGATTAACAAGAATGTTACCCGGCTTTGCTTGGGTTTTCAGTAACCACCAATGAAATAAAAAATTAATTGTTTCAATTTACCGGCTAATTTAAGTTTACACGATAACACACGATAAACGCAAACGTAAATTAACAATTAATTTTAATTAAACGCTATATTCTCGAGCACTCGACACTTCTCCATTATTTCTTACTTTCTACCTCTTTCTATATTTCTGATTTTTCGATTATAAGTAGAGCATTTTTGACATTTTGAAAAATTCGAATTTTCACCTGCCATAATAACGCAATGCAGTGGTGCCTCAACATGTTATTTTTATATTAAAAACCAGGATTTTCAAACGTTTGACGTAATATTGAAAAAGAATCTTTTTTTAAATATCTATTTGATTATTTTATGCCTTTTAATATTGTTATTGTTATTTTTATATTGAAAATATTATTCCGGTAACAGTATGTGGTTGGAACTGTATTCTGGTGTGCTTGGTTGGAACTGTTATCTGGTTCGCTAAGTTGGATCTGTTATCTGGTTTGCTTGGTTGTCTCGTGAAATCGACGACGTCATGCTTTTAGTGTGGAGACGCCATTTTTTAAGTTTGAATCGAAAGGGAGATTATCCAAAATTTGGTAACTATTGTTTTACTATGTAATATTGAATATCGAGATCTGAAATTCCGTCGCTAGCGAATTGTGGTGGTCTACTAAGGGCATGTTAAATTTTATGCGATTTTATTGAGCCGTTCGAGAGTTAGTCTCCGGACAGGAAAATCAGATTCTTAGTTTTATAATATAGGAAGATACTCAGTCTGAATAAACGCTTACAAAATTTGAAGAAAAGTATTACATTTTTGCGCTTCGCGCAATTTCAGGCTGTAGCTTTTCAGAAATCATGCACATGCTCGGCTCAATAAATAATTTAAACTAATTTGGCATAGAAATCATATTAATTAGCTGTAAGATGCAATTGCACGCTAAGACAAACGTGGAACTTAATAAAATAGTAAACGACAAGATTAAATAAAATTGCGCTTCACGCAAAACACAAGATATCTATTTTCCTTTATTATGGCTCGTTCAGAACGAAAAGGAATGATGAAGGAAAGATGAGTCACAATACATTTGGAAAATTAAATTTTCATTATTAATTAATGTTTTTTTAATTTTAATTCATTGAAGTGACTGTTAACAACAACAGGAAGATTCTGTACCCGTCTCAGTGCTTAGGCACATTGAGTGAGGGCACATTTTCACCAGTACCCCTGGATCGAATAATCGAGAACCCGCGCCGGGAATCGAACCCGGGAGCGCCGAAACCACAGTCAGTCGCTAAACCGACTGGGCTACGACGAGTCGTACAAGTCGTATAAGAGATTCAATATACTGTTCCAAATTGTAGTGGTGTTCGGAACGAGGAAAAAATAGGACTCTCGATGTGTCGGCTACGGCAAAATCATACGTCATGAATTTATATTATTCAATGACAATTTCATCCAAACATCTTCATAAACTGTCAATTAAGAAATCCGATATTGTTGACCTACTCTATTTACGTACTGATGAGACCACCTGACCTGTGTTGAGCTTTACAATCTCCCTGCTACATTTGACCTGCTGAGTTCGGTTCACGGCATCATCATATTTTGGTCGCTTAAGTCGATCACGTTGGTATTATGTGAATTAGCTTTTGACGTCATTGGAGGTGTCCTGGAGGAAAAATTGACAACATTTTTTTTCTACAAGGGTAGCATAAGTGGAAAAATTGACCTGATTTTCTCTTGATTAACCATTAACTCTTAATTTAATTGGGGTTTCGACAAGATGAGTCTGGCACACAAATTGAGGTTATCCCGATAAGTGCACTTGACTTGATATGCGACCTTAAATTTGAAAATAACAACCTCGCCCTTTTAACCAAATATGAAACATGTAAATACAGGGTGGCCCAATAAAATGGACGCTAAAATATATTTTTATTATCTTGTCAGCATTGGTCGTAGCAGACACCATTCGGTGGTGTCTGCTTCACCCAACGACCACTAGGTGCGCTAGTGGCGCGCGCGCAAACTGTTGCCACTAGGGGCAGCACAGTTTGGCTATTCCCACGTGTGGCATCACAATGCACGTTCGGAACATTGAAAAAGATACGACGTCCATCTTTTTAGTTATGAATTGATCGTCCAAGAGAAAACATCGAAAAACATTATTTGTTGTGTTAAATTGAATTTAAATTGTTTCGGTTTGAGTTTTATTTTGATTTGTGTAAAAATAAAACTTCATTCAGCGAATCTAACATTGGTCCATATTTATTTACGCGATTAAAATAAAATGTCACGGGACACGGTAAAGTTAGATTCTGACAATCTTTTCGAAATGTTAACAGAATCTGTTAAAGCATGGCAAAGTTGTTGTATCAATATCATGTTTCATTGTCAGGGGATTCAGAAGATCATGTAGTGATATTACACTACAGTGAATTTAAAAAATAGGGGCAAACGCATCTTCCACATCACCAGCACTTTCTTGAAATACACATCGCGTGGGCCCTTGATATTCATAGTTCAACGCACCCCTCTCAAGGGTATTTGAAATTATCGATGACATTTTTATGGGCACATAACTTTTCCAGAATGCGCAACACTTTCTTGCCATAGCACGAACTCGCACAATTAGCTCCATGTAACAAACGCACCCAACACAAGCACGCTTCCATCAACGCGTGTTTGGTCAGTCTATGACGTCATCAGCATTTTAGGCTTATTATCAACTTTAAAGATGGCGGCCAGTTTGAAGCGAAACTCGCTTTCTGATATTTCGATTGTTCTGACGCCATCAATCGACCACTAGGGAGCTTGATTGCGAAAAAATCGAAGAAAGGGTAAGCCCCTTGTACGACCCGTCGTTGCGCAGTTGGTTAAGCGACGGACTGTGGTTCGGCGGTCCCGGGTTCGATTCCCAGCGCGGGCTCTCTATTATTCGATCCCGGGGTACTGGTAAAAATGTGCCTCTCACATAGTTCCTAAGCACTGAGAGGGGTAAGAATCTTCCTGTTGTGTCCGCACTTCAATGAATTAAAAAGAAAAAATATATTTTTATTTATGAATAAAATGCATTAATTTGTCGTTTGGTTGGTTTTTCCGTTGGCCGCGAACTGACAAACGTTTCACACTTAAATTGTGAACATTCCGGATTGGATAGGTTGCGTTGATCACATTAATTCATCCCTCATGAACGAGTATACGATGACACCGTTACCGAAATACGAACGAAATGCAAATTGAAAAATGATTGTGGCAAATGTCGCTGGCATCACTGGTAGCACGTGAGAGCGACAACAGCGCCATTTTGGTCAAGTGGAGACCAAAATGGCAAAAGACCAACGAATTTGAAAAGGGGCATTCAGGATTGTAATATAGATTGATGTGATATGTCGACACTATTTAAAAGAAAAGAAATTACCTTAAATAGGCCGCCATTTGCCCAATTGCAATTTAAGAATAGGAAATAACGTCATAACCGTGTCAGCTCGGAATTCTGGAAGATGCTAACGAGGTCCTCAATGGATATTGGGCATCCAACATGATATTATTCCAATTAATACAAAATGAAATTTCCTTAGGTTATAAAATTACGATTAATTTTTGCCGTTATTACCAAGATTTGCCGCTAGACTCATCATGGAGAAACCAAATAATCATTTGAATATGGCAGATGAATCGAGTGATGGCTATTCTAGTAATAAAGCATATTTTGGCGTCCATTATATTAGACCACCCTGTAGATGTTCTTGGAAGCTAGATTTGGAATGACACTGAAGAATACACATTCAATGAAATTATGTTTTTGAAAAGAATAACCAAAAACGTTCAAAGAAATAAAATCAAAAAGGTATGTATTGTAAAAATATTTCTTAAAGCGCGTCCAAAATGTCCCAACATCCGGTCTCATCAGAACAATGCAACATAAAAAAACAGTTAACCGTGTGACGTCATCATCAGGCGAACTTCCGGTCTACTCTCTCTCGTCTCATCTATCCTAAATTTTGGGGATTGATGCATAATGCGTGGAAAGGAATGGGATAACCACTAATGCGCTCCCCTAAAGAACTAATTTGAAAATAAATTTGATCTAGATATTTCCTTTCCCCCCTCAAATGTCATACCATTTGTTCTAACAGTTAAGTCACACAAATCGTCATCCAACAGAATCCAAATATTCAGAATGGCTGCAGACATGTGAAGCGTCATTTTAAGGTTAGTCGGTGAGGATTATTTTCTTAAGTGGTGGAAGTGAAACTATTTGTGATTGCGCTTCAGCAATGATTTAAGCAATGCGATGTGAAAGATTGTGATTAACAAACAAATTTGAATATTTATTAGCGCGGTTGCGGTTGAAAAAACTATACCGTTTCCAACTCTACTTTTGGGTCATCCACACAGTGGGTCACCTCCAATTCGACATTGGATTGAAATGAACAGAAATGGATTTTTTTTCGACCAAGCACTTTTTACCCGATTTGGAAAGTGGCCATGTTTCAATGACAATGAATGACTCCATTTTTTATTTGTTCCTCCATAAATGAGGGCAAAAATGGGCGATTTATGTAGAAATAATTAACTTGGCTCAAGGACCAAATAAAAGAATTTCGAAATAATATCTTTTCCTTTATATATTTGTAAAAAATAACATACAAATTTAATAAATTAAATATACTTGTAAACAAACAGGAATAATATTTTAAAAATAATAAATCCAAACGTAATTTGCAAAGAAAATGACAAGTGTAGAAAATGACAAGAGACAAATGTTCAATGCTTCAGCACTTTTCGATGATGGAGTCTCTAGGAAGTGTCGTTTTGTGAAATGGCTAAAAGCGTGCTTGAATTTAAATTTTTATTATAATTTTAAATTCACTGTAGTGTATATCAGAACAGGAGTTTCTGTACCCTTCTCGGTGCTTAGGCACTATGTGAGGGTTCCTAGTAACGCTGAAGCTGAGTGGTTAAGGTCATGGGCTTCGGTTTGTTGCGAAACCACATGGTGCATGAATGACGCAACAAAAAAATTTCAGTTGGGTTTTGAGACCCTTTCTCTTGGTCTTTCACCAACGGACACTATCACCTTTTTCGGGCGTTGAACCTTTTCTTAAGAGTACAACAATTCCGCCAACAGGATGAGGTGAAAAACACCTTCCAGCAGTTTCTTGATTCCAGAAGTCCGGACATTATCAAAAAAGCAATGCACCTGTATCGCGTTGTCAGCAGTGTGTTGAGCAAAATGGTGGTTATTTAGAATTTAAAAAATGAATATAACCAAAAATATGGCGTTTTAAAGTCAATGGTCAAAAATGGCGGAAACTTTCTATATGTCACAATATTTCGAATGTTTATAAGAGAAACGATTTTTTCTGCAGCAGGCGATTTCCGAGAATGTGGCAACTTGGCAGCATTGCGTGATCATTGCCACTTTCGGATTCGGCCACATTGGAAATTTGAGTGCCCTCTAGCGGGGAGACGGTAATCTTGTGTTAGAATTTCAAGATGTCGGTGCCGATGGTGACCGCCATCTTGAAAATACTAGCGCAACTAGCGATTTAGCACAACATCCGCCATAGCCATGTCCAAGCTTCATAATACAGCTTTTGTTTGTCCCCATTGCCTCCGCCATTTTATAAAAATCCGCCATCTTGTCCTTTGACTGAAGGATTTCCGTACCACGTCGATTTCACCAACTTCAAAGAAAAAAATATCAGTAGACCTTTGGAAATTTTTTGCGAAGGTCTGTCACAATGTCTTAGAACTTGCTGTCTGACCACAGCGGCCTTGCCTCGAAAATCACAGAACATCACGCACCACAAAACATTTAAAGAATTTGATTGCTAAATTATCTAATGAACTAAGGAAATATAAGGGGCCTATTATAGACCTGTTAGAAGACATGGCACAGAACGGCATCGTGCCGTGTTTATGCATTGACCTCAATGAAACAGACTAAAGTCCAATGTGCGTTTTCCTTCTGTAAGGAATTAAATCTGTGGAAACCGTCTTTATATCGGTTACACGTTAAAGATCCCTGCCTAGGTCACACCTAGGCTATAAAAAATTATCGGGTCTATTCCGTTTTAGGACCGTAAAACAGGTTGTACCGTATGGTCTCCTATTTCAAATTTCAACTGTCCAGCATCCTGGTCAATATTGGACTCGCTCACCCTTTAGACTTTCTTTATCATGACGTGGATACATTCATCTTTCATAATTCAACTATAGTATGGCACCCATTGGCTATTGCGAAAACTCAAGTTCTCGAAAGATAACTGCTTCGACACGTACGATGATGAAATCTCTATCACAACATTACGGGTTTTTTCTTAAAAAGGGTTTTCTATCTCAAGGAAAAAAGTGAACCAGGAGAGTGAAGACACGATTTCCCGCATTCTTAGATCGCAAAATTCTTTCTCGGTTTGGAAACAATCGTTCAACCCTCGTCGTGACTCAATTAGGCATGATTTATAATCTGAATAAGATATTTTTTCTACTAGAGGCCAGGGTCGGGTGTAAAAAAGCAAGTTGTATAATAAAAATAAACTTCTGAATTCGAAGTATGGTAAGGGCTTAAAGAGTGACATTCATTTTTGTAATGCACTTTGAAAGTTCATTAACAAAATTTTCAGTATTACTAAGGCGCTGCCTTAAGTAGCCATCACTTTATATGCATTATTGTTAAAGTTATCGATAATCGAGTAATGTGATGCAGTCAGTAACGCACTGATATTTGTCAATGCGAAACTGTCATTTTTGTAGGGCATTTTACATAACATGTCAGACTTTCCCAGGCTCACATAAAGTCCTTGATTTTCCATTAAAATAGGTCGAGTTTCTTAGGCGTCAACATACACTGAACACTGAGCAGCGTTTCCTGTAAATAAATAGACTTTTTATTATTATTATTTGTTAAGGGGTATACCGCTTGATTTAACCGCTCAAAGCCCCCCCCCAGGAGGCGACCTGGTAATTTTGACTAGCCCAGGCTTAGTACTAAATAGACTTGGATTTGGAGAATCTGCGGGATACAATTTTGTTAGAGGAGTTGCACATCCGGGGAGTCGTCACTTAGCTCAGAAGGAGCCACTCGGTGGTGCGGGTGCTCGGTGGTCTCTTAGAGTTTGGGAGCCACCGAGCACTGGGCGCGCCAGGGTCGCCACAAGGTGGCCTGAGCCGGTTGCCCCAAGCAGTGGTCAGCGGTTGACCCCACACACACACACACCAGAGCAAATGACGCAGTTCGGGTGTTACTCTGTCGCTTCTATGCTCATCGAGTTCGGTTTCTTTGCTCTGTTGTTCCGTCGTAGTTAGTACTTTCTTGCTTTGTTACCATGCTCCGGACAATAAAAAGTCATGCTTTTACCATATTGCAGTTTGTCTCTTTAGTTAGCTTGAGCCGCGTTAATTAGGTTTAGCAATTCTTGCTTTGTCACCATCGCTTGTATAGATTGCTCCGGACAATAAAAAGTCATGCTTTTACCACTGCAATTTGTCTCTTCACTACCAGCTACTAGCTTGAGCCGTGTTATTTAGGCTTAGCAATTTCGGTGTTCTTTCCGCCATCTTGACTCAGCCTTGGGAGATCTACTGCGCCATTGGGGTGTTCCACCCGCGGTTTTCATCAAATTGTTTCCCTTCAAAATACCCAAGCGTTGTTTTGAAATGTTTCTGGTTGTTTCATTGTTTTGTAATGTTTCTGGTTTTTCGTAAACACTTTTGAAATGCCAAAGACGCACGTCCTGTGATTCGAATGGTGAAGACAATTCCCTGAATATCTCGAGTTAAATATCCCGTGTTACTTGAAAGTGGGATAGAAAACGGTTGAACTAATGTAATGCATTTGCACTGGCCTTAACACCTTCATCAAGATTACTTAATCCAGGCGTACTTGAGTAGGTTGCGTTAATACATTGAACAAAATATGCGATTCCGTTCAGATACAATTTATCGCGGTTTAGTCGTACATTGAACCTTTTCGCGTCTAAGGCGAGAGGAGAAATTTTTGCCCCTCAATTTTGGGTGAATAGCATTTTAGGTGATCGAACCATCCTTTAAAATTATGACAAAGGTATAAGGTGCTGCTCCAAGAGTAATTTTAGAATTCAAAAATACAATCAAATCGTTCCAAAATTATTTATAAAGATATTTTATTTTGCTTAATGCGCCGAAAGTGCACACACATTTTGAAAAATGCATTGAAAAATAATATTTTTTGTGTAAAATAAAATTGCGAGTTCAAATTTTATGCGGCAGATGTTTCATCAACTATTGAGAAATTAGAACAGATGAGTTAAATGTGCTTAAAGCGAATTTTTTTATATCAGCTTTTTGAAGTGAAATTGTGAAATTGCGCGTAGCTCACTAATTTTGATACTAGAGTGCACTCAAAGCTTATTAAATTTTGTGTAACATAAATTGTGAGTGCTGAGCGTATTTTATTTTCAAAACATGCGTTTCAAAACTAACGATTTATGTGCAAAATTGCATCACACAACTGTACACAAATGAAAAAATATCAAAATATGAAAAGAAAATTGTGCGTAGCGCTAAAATTTTGAAACTAATAATCAAAGCTTAATAATTTTTCAGTAAAATACATTTTGTGTGTTCAATTAAAGGATGTGAATTTCAGGAAATAACTAAAATGAAATAACATTGGTGTCTTGTTTTCGCCACATCTACTGTCTTCCAAAAACAAGGCCACCTATCTTCTGAAAATCTTCTGAAATAATTTATCAAATTGCATGAATTATTGCTAATTCATTTTTTATTCGAAATATTTTTCTTTCCCTTTACATAGGCTCGAACTCTCGCACACCACTTTTATGTTCCAGGCGCGCAATTTTGCCTCCACCTGGGAGCTGCTGTCACTCAAAAAATTATAAACGTGTCGGGCGGAATCGAACCCTCGATTTTGTTCTTGTGTTGTGTAAACGAAACCGTTTTAAGACATTTTAATATTCCTTCACGAGACTTTGATCCGAGTTCAACTTGATGACGAGAGAATTTCCCAAAAAAATGCTACTCTTTACAATGACTCTACACAAACAACCACATGTCATTTGACCTTGCTCTAATTACACCCAGGCATATTAAAACTCTCATTTCCGGTTCCTATGAATGACCTTGCTTCAAATTAAAATCGACCGCTTATGACCAATGTGTTCACAATCAAGTAAATCTAGTTAAAATCTACTTCAAATTAGCATTCATTAGTATTACAATAGAGATTATCGTATATCGCGACTATCACGAATTCATTAACTTTCATCGGACAAATAGTGAATGTCACGTTGTTTTTTTAAGGTAAAATTATAATAAATTGCAATGTCAGTTGAAATTTACAGAACTAAGTATTTTTTTCGTGGTAGGTGGATGTGAACGTGGTCATTGTGTGCATAGATTCAGACACTGAAAATAAATAGGCACTAAGTGGTGGGAAAAAAGCATGCAGAACGACTCTACATCAGAAAATGATAGTTATGGGGTCTCAATTAACTTATCTGTTTTGTTAAATCAAATACAGGGTAAATAATAAACAAAAACATAACGCCCTTCGGATTTTTACCAATCACAAATGATGAAAAAATTTCGTATGTACATGATAGGAGTTCATGGCACTTAGGTACATGTATAATTGCATTTCTGCATTCTAAAACAAACAAACAAACCAATTATTTTTTAATTTGAATGTGCCTGCTTATAACATGTGTGTCGAACCTTGATCTATTCTATATTTGACATTTTCAAAGATTTAGGTTGCCTAAACATTTTCAATTGGACAATTTATGTTCTGATTGTGTTAGTAAACAAATTTGCATGAGTGTTAAATTTCGAAGGACTGCCACTGCCACATATATACAACATGTACACAAAATAACCGGCGGTCACTGGCTTATATGTTCTAGATAAGACTAAGTTGAAGGTCCAATGAACTGGATTTACATTTTAAAAACAGTCATTGGCGACCACAATATACGCCTGGTAGCAAAGTGCGAAAAGTTCGTCAAATTCGGGGTGATAAATGTGACAACACAGTTTTTTTAACTCAGGCTAAACAGTCCGAACTCGTAGAATAATGTGGTAAATGTGTTATTGGTCTAAAGTTCGCAGTCAAATAAAACTAAATATACAATAGAGATTGCGCAAAACTTGAAGCGCTACTATACCTGAAATATGATAGGCTTTTCCTATTAGGTGCGAGTGGTAAACATCAATTGTAAGAAACATCAAAGTCTAAGGTGAGCATAGAAACAAATAAAAAACTTCCATGTTAATAAATGCAATATACGTCAAATATGAAAATTGTCGTGGATGGCAATTGTCAATTCATCATAACTTACGAACCAGAAGTCCTAGACACTTAACAGTTGGTAATTTGGAAAGGTCGCAAATATGGCTGTAAAATAAAGCTAGGTGAGATCATATAATTTAAATTCTGGCAGCACAGCTCCAGCACCAATCCGACAATGCTGGATGGATGCAGGAATCACGACTCCAGCATGAAGTGCTGGAAGGAGGGTGGAAGGGGTCATCCAGAAGCTGGTCCAGCATCTTCTTGATGGAAAAGATGTTATTGAGAACGTCATTAAAATATTTTTATTCATAAATAAAAAATGTATCTTTTTTTTATTTTTTAATTCACTGAAGTGTATCACAACAGGAAGATTCTGCGCCCCTCTCAGTGCTTAGGCACTTTGTGAGAGGCACATTTTCACCAGTACCCCGGGATCGAATAATCGAGAACCCGTGCCGGGAATTGAACCCGGGACCACCAACCTTCGTACTGTGCTACGACGAGTCATTGATTTGACTCGACATTATCATTATCACTTCAAACACACACTTTGTTATTCTATTAATCAATCCCAAGTCCTTAATTTAGGAATGAGTCCGAGTAAATTCATATTTCATATTCAATCATGCGATCATATTGTGAATGTGTTTAGAAAATTTAGGACGGTGTGGTCACCCAAGTGGTGGCCTAATGGCATTTATGTTTTAAACTCAAAATAAATCTTGACAATATATAAAAAAATTATCCAAGAATTACAAATTCGATTTCGAATCTGAGTCCTTGAATGACAAATTGAACAAAACATAATTGCGAAAAATACAGAGTTCCGAACAGACCGGGATTGGAATCCGGTGTTCGAGTCCTGGTCTGTTCGAAACTTTGGATTTTTCTCAATTACAAGTTCAAATTAACTCCACTCAAGTTCGTCTTCTTCGTTTGGTCTTGGCCCGAATTCACTCTTTCTCGAATTTTAATGAATTTCATTTAGAGTTGTTTGACCTCAATTTTAAATATAATCCTGTCATTAACAAGGAATGTTGGCTTTTCAACATCAAGATATTTGACCTGTGACACTTTGTGCAATGTTGAGCCAAGAAGCTGACCACCATTTTTATCGAACACTTTCTCCTCTTTAAGATTACTTTTTCCACTCGGATCATTTTGATCCAGAATTGTGAAGGTGACCGTGTATGAAAAAACACCACTCAGAATATCATCGTATTCACTTTCAAAGAATTGCAAATGAACATTCAAAACACTTGGAAAAAAACTTAAACGACAACGCATTCGATATCCATTTGAACTGCTGTAAAATGAATCGCTGTGATAATCAGAATAAATGTCCTCTATACATTCTTCCTTCGTTCTTTCGTAATTGGTCAATTTCCAGGTCAAAGTTCCGTCTTTTGAACTCATTTGTTGAGGAATCGAAAAAATTGGTTCGACCAACACTTGGACAAAGATTGTGTCATTTCTTAAATATTCTTCTTTGAACCACTTTTCGATAAATAAATACGATCTTTTCATTGAAAAGGAAGTAACATCTTTCATCCACTTTTCGGATTCAGCACTTTTAAAATGAGGTTCTTCCACATGAACTAAATTCCTCTTTTCCGTTCGATCACTTTGGTCCAAGATGGAAAATGTTCTTCTGTGATGAAAAACTTTTGCCAAATGAGGTCTGTTTTGGTCCAACACAAATTGCAAACCAATACTGAACATTTCGTATTCTGAATCAAACTGAGCAATTAACTTCATCTGATATCCACATTCGCTCGAAGAAAAAATGTCGCTGTAAAATTCTGCCGTTGAAGAAAACATCTTTTTGGTCTTTTTCTTGCTAAATTCGTTGATCTCCCAAACGAATGTTTTAATAATTGCTTCTTGTCCAGTTTTCATCTAATTAAAAATAAATTAAGACCGTTATTTGAATAATACAGTTGTTTTATCATGGATTTTGGCTAAACCAACTCTTTTTTGTAAGAAATTTTTTCGTCCGGCCTATCCCGGGAACAAAAATATGTATATATTTTCATATTTATATATATATATATATTAGTTGTTGTGTGTTATTATTGTGCATTTCAGTTAAATTTTTGTACAGTCACATGAATTATTGTATTGAGTTTTGTGAATTTGCGATGCTTTATGTCCGATAAATTTGCCTTAAAATCATGTTTTAAGAGTGATTGGAGTCCATGAATATATTGGACGCCGAGCTCGGAACATTCTAGTCGTTCTTAAGGCACGATCATGCCAAAAAGTCACTCATTGACCTCTGCGCGATGTCAGGTACACGTAAAAGATCCCTACCTGGGTAGCTTATACTAAGCCTGGGCTAGGCAAAATGACCAGGTCGCCTCCTGGGGGGGCTTTGAGCGGTTAAATCAAGCGGTATACCCCTTAACAAATAATAATAAAAAGACCTCTGCGCGAACACATGTATATTCTGAGACGACAAAGAGCGCGCGCTTCCCCCCCCCTCACAACCGGAAGAGAGAGGAGGCTAACATGATAAGACCGTGATGAGAGAGTCAACCCGCAAACGTCTCCAAGACGTACCCGAAAATGTCGCTACAAATATGTATGATTGTATTTGCAACGTATATTAAAACAAGTTTAATTTCAAAAAAACTTCCGAGCGTCCACAATGCGTGATTTTATTCCGATCACAAATACGAGCAGCAACATGAAATGACAAGGCATTTTACCAACTGCACAACCACTACGACCAAGAAATTCAGCGAATTAAGACATTCATCGAATCGAAAGTTCAACGAATAGTGGTAATCAAATTCTATGCCTGAAACTACTAACACTAGCTGAATTTCAAATAATTAATTATTCATTAGCCACAGATTTTAAACAATATTGACTTGACATTTCATTAAAACTATTTATTTTTAAAAATGTCATCTGATCTGGTTACAATTTGTAACCAGATCAGGAATCCAGTTCATATGAGCACTTTCGTCAGGCAAATGTATCAGATGCAGCTTTCATACATTTTAAATATTTACGTAGAAGTAAATGTAATATCAATTTACCTGTGATTCCTTGACCAATTTAATATCTGCAAAATAAACCAAAGGTAAGCATTTGAATCAAACTGTAACAACGATTGGATTTAAATATTTCCAAATTGTGACTTGATCAGCCTAAAGCCGTGTTCAAAGGAAACACCTTCATGTCTACTCTTGTTTTCGAAATATATACAGTAATATATGAAGTAAACTCAAGATGTTCTCCATTGAGACACTATTTTGCTTTCTACTTACAAGTCATTGAAACCAAAATTGAATTTTTATTTAAACTTTTAAACAAGGAAACAAACACACAAAGAGAAAGTGTTCTTACCTTCAGCTTGAATTAATTTAGTTGCTTTAGCAATGTCTGCAATCACTTTGGCTTCTAACTGTTTAACTTGTGTCTCACTTTTGACAATCTCTTTTTCAATATTATCGATTCTTCTATTTGAATTTATTGATGTTGCTTGAATACCACTTAGGTCATCTTTACATGATAAAAGATCTTTATTCATGCTGGACAATTGGTTTATATTTTCAGTATTCCTTTCATCACATTCTCTTACATGTGAATTAATTTTGACTATTTTTTCTTCCAAATCCTTCGTTTCAGTTTCATTGGAACTCTTGAAGTTGTTAAGTTCTGTAACACAGTTTGAAATATTCTGTTTAAGTTCTAAAATGTCCCTGTTATTGCAGTCAATTTGATTGTTCTTGTTTTCCAATTTCTTTATGTTCTCTTCAATATTTTGAAATCGAGCTTCAGTTTCTGATTGAGACTTGCTCAACTGATCACAGTGATTTTCTACTTTATCAGAAAATTTGTCAATTCTGTTGACAAATCGCGTCACCAACTCACTCGTGTCTCTTGAGCTCTCTCTCGATAATTTCACTGATTCCTGCAATATTTTAACAACTTGATTTAAATCTATCAAGTTCTGTCCATTTCTTGCGACAGTTGAATCGTTTCTGTCCATTCGATTGAGCAAGTCATCTAATTTTGTGATTGTGTCAGCTAATTGATCGCCAAATGCAGTGATCCGTTGTTCCGAGCTAGCTTTTAATTCCACTTGTGCTATTTGGATGTCTTCAATTTTTTTGGACATTTCTTCAAATTGTTTGCTTAAATTTTCTTGTACCTGGAATTAATAATATCACAAGCAACATTAGGTAGTACCTGCATTATTTTTTGTTAATGTCAAATATGGGTGCAGGTATTTTTTTAGCTTCTAAAATCTTGAAATATTTTAAAATACATTTTAATTCTGTAAAAAGTAATTCTCCATCGAAATAATTTTTTTGCGTTTAAAATTTAACAGTTTAAAATTTCAGAATTTAACATTTTGAATTTATTGTTTGAAAAGGAAATCTTTTAATTATTTTTTAATTTTATGTTTGAAAACGTTGAGAGAAGTGCCGCAGCGACGTAACCAAGAACCTTCGTGTAGTGGGTGCACAGGCTGCCGACGAGACAGGCAACCTGTGCAGTACACCACAATCGCCACCTAGTGGCTCCTGTGGTGTATCTGTGCACGGCGGCTCACGCGGGCCGCACCGTGCACAGCCACTACCCCGCTCACCTTGAGCGAGGTGTTGCGCCACCACCGCCACCAATCAGGTGGCGGCCTGCTCACCACCAGGTTCACCTTCGAACCTGGTAGCGATCCCCGGAGGTGCGATTCCTCCAACATTTTATCAAATATGTACAATGATGGTGGATTTTTTAAAAATTCACTGTAGTGAAATATCTATATAAGATTTTCTGTACCCCTCTTGGTGTTTAGGCTGTGGATATGGATTAGGATATGGGAACATGGCACACAGAATGGAATTCCTCAAAGGAACCTTTCCGAAAGGGACCTTCTACTCCAAGACTACATAAAGACCAAAAATGACAACTGAAACTTAACTTTTGTGAATATGCCTATTTGGTTATTCGAAATGAACGGAAGAGTGAGTTTTGTTCCTTTTTAATTTATCTTACGAGACCCATTTTCAAGCCTATCCTCCAGTACAGGGATTTGCAAGTATTACATGTAAAATAATAAATAATACGACTTACGTATTCACTGTTATCAGGTCCAGGTGTATACAATTTGGGAAGGATTTTGTCTTTTGAAGAATTGCATTTTTCCATGTGATCCTGATACATCAAATCTAATAACAAGAAAATTAGCATGTAATATAATCCAAATCAGTGATGAAGCCGATAAAAGTAAAGTCATAAAATGAATTTGGATTGATGGGCAGAAATCAGATCATGGCAACAAGAACAGATATTAGACTTTAGTTTATTATCATGAATTTTAATCATTACTGATCAGGTATCTCCATTTCTACACATCATCATAATCCCAACTCAATTAAATCTGAAAATATAAAATTGAAAGAAGAGCGCAGAAGAGATTTTCTTACCAAAAGATCTTGCAAGGACAAAGCAAGTTTACAACCAAATTCCTTGTTGGGACATTCAGCTTTCAAATTGTAGATCATCTGTTCGATTCTCTTGTCTTGTTTACACTGGAAAATAATTAGTTATCCCATTAAAGTATTCGATTCCAAGATTAATCCTAGTAATTATCAAATACCAGAGCTGATGACTTTAAATGATAAAAGATAAACTTATAACTGAATTCAAGGTCATAATTGCGGTCATGGAGTGATAAAGAAGTGTTGAAGGAGTAGATTAGCTTCCACAATTTGTGCTAGTTCTGTCAAATCACGATTATAATTCTGTGTAATAATTTATCGTGCTAGGATTATATTAATATTTAAATTTTAAGTTGTTTTAAATGCAAACCACATTTACCAAAGTTCCCACATTTTCTCTGCACTTTCTGCACTTTCTCTTTTCCTTGCAGAAGACGTTGTAACAAGTTCGACAGTACAAATGAGAACACGAAAAAATGTAGTGGAAAATTGGAACCAAGCCACAATTGCAGCACAGACAAGTTGCTGGAACATTCTGGATTTCCAATCCGTTGACGATCAATTGGTTCAGTTCTTCTTTTGCAGCCCCTACATTATTACAATTGCAAAACGAGACATTATTACTTTGTAATTGTGCTTACTTTTTATTTCATATTATTGTTCCAATCGTACTTGGCATGTGTTATTCAAGAATAACTATATTTTTAATGATTTTAATACATTGGTTTCACCCATCTACACGATTATTCCCAATGGAATCAGTTGAACAGCATAAGTTTAATATTTATAAAAAATTTAAACTAATTTACTGGCATTTTTATTTATACAAATGAGCATAGCCAAATTATTCGACACGTGAAAATCCTATGAATTCTATGTTTCGATGAAAACACGACCACAATAATTTCATTATTTAGAATCTTGTCTTGAGATTAAAAAGTAGTTTAATTTCTAAAAAATTTTAATTTCTTTAAAATTTAAAATTTTAAAAATTTAAAAGTTTAATTTCTTCGTTTCGGATATTTGAAAATATTTCTCGCCATTGTAGGTCAACTCCTTAACTTACCCGTGAAAGCGGTAATGG
>JAQGBY010003170.1:0-20145 GCA_034698785.1 Mycogona germanica
CGTCACCAAATCAGCCAATGACAGGGCGACGAACATTTTTGTTCGCTGGCGGAGTTTGTCGAGAAACCCTACTCTGGAACGATTTTGCACGGGGAGTCTTAACTTCACTAAATTCCGTTCCACTCAGGCCTAATATTGTTCAGTTTCTAGACCACACGTACCTGCATGGCAACTGCCGTTGGACACAATGCAGTCTGTAAACAAGAGGAAAGGTTTTTGCACTTCTCAACCTGAACAAAATCGAGCAGCACCTTAAGTGGGCGCGTTTAAAAATCCGCAAATACAGAGCTCTGTACTAATACTATAATTATATAGAAAAACTCAAACCGCGAAGAAATATTATTTATGTTTAAAATATCTAAGATTTCTCTCAAACTTAGTTGCTGACTTCGTATTAACAAAGATTTCTCCATATTTCGAATATTGTGTTAACATACTCGAATGTTTCAAATATATTATTCGCATTCGAAACTGTTTAGATATATTTCTTGAAATTTTAATCAATATTTTCATTGAATCATTTCGATGACAGCGATTGGATTTCTTTTGAAACGCTTTCATCGAAAATCGTTCCTCCTCTTTTTTGCAAATGCAATTTTAATACGTCAATCAATCTGTAATCAAAATGATGTAACTTGGTAGAAGTAGTTCTGCCAAGTTCGAGCAGCCCAATGCCAATCCGCCGAACAGTCAAGGACAACCTGAAAAAGAACATCATCTTAGACAGCATAGTGACGTCACAGGCTCGTGCACCAGTCTGCCTGGCGAACGTCTTTCCAGCCCTTGTGTTTACCTTGGCTTGTCGTACAGGCGCAATGCATCACGGCCCCGCTGCATGAGATATGCGAATTCTCCTCAATTTCCGGTTTGTAAATTCGGACAGCGCAGCACGCGTTCTCTCCGACGGATTCACCAAAATAGGAGAATGGCCATTACTGGAAGCATATTACGAAAGCCTTCTGAATAATTTACTCGCCCGGGCAAACAATCATTTTATTTAAGGGGGTGTTGCAAAAAAAAACGAAAACGACCTAAAGTAGCTACTTATTTTTATTTATTTTCTTTTCATTTGTATTATAAGGATGTACTGTGACCACGGGTTCAATTCGCGGCCGAAGCCCCCGAAATTTTTTGGGAAAGAGAGATTCGAATGCCCGCTTTACTTCGAAATGGAAACGTCACTGCTGCTAACGAAAGACACTGGCGTCACGATGGCAAGGAAAAGAGGTCTCGAACGGACTTATAAGAGTGCTATCTTCAGGTGGCGGGGGAGTCTGTTGCTGCCCCGTAATGCGAGGCAATCACACAATGCACCGGCCAGATATTGATTCCTTCAGTGAAATCTGGTTCGCTCGGAGAAAATCCGAAACAGAATTTTTTTAAGTTTCGCTTTTGACAATCACGAACGTACACACTTTGATACGCGAATCTGCTGGGGTTGGGTCGCGTTTGAAATCGCTACAGCGCGACATCCACAACTGCACGGGGCTGCCTTAATTAATTTACAAGGGTTGCAGAACCGTAAAAACTCAACGGAAAAGGTGTTACGTTAAGAGTGTCAATGTACACAAGACCTGGGAGCGATGAAACCCTCTGCGGGGAGATCGTGTCGGTCCGACAGGACGTGTAAAACTGCCCTGCAGCTGCAGTTGGAACAGAGGGCCAAAATAGACCGGTCCCAATTCCCCGACGCTGCCCGATTCCAATTCCCTGAGCAAACATTGTCGCCCGCACTGTCATATCACAGAATCACCACCTCCCAACCCTTCAACGTTGATGCCGACGTTGGATCAACGAACAAGACCCTATCCGCGACAGAAGACTCAATAAAAAAAATAAAAAGTTTTCAGACTGACACGTTCAAATTTCAAATCATCGTACTATATGGCCTCTGTGCGTGACAACTGTTGGAGCTCTCTGGCGGCGATCCAGAGAAATTCACTTGGAGCTGGGTGCGCTGATACCTGGCGACAAAGCGGCGAGGAAAACCTGATCGTTACTCAAAGAATACTTTTTTGACTTTAGATTATTTATTTTTTAAAGTTTCTTATCATTAGAGTTAATTGATTAAATTAATCGATTGAAAGTAGAATGAATAGTGTTTTAAAAAAAACGTAATTTCATTCTTGCAGCTCCCCAATTGTCACCGCCTCTGCAGTAAAAACTATTCAGTTAAATTTCGCGGAAGGTTCACATCACCTTTGCCCGATCAATGTGAAAGCAACGACCGAAAGAAAACTAAAAATTGAATTCGCCACCACGAGCTCGAAGCACACTCATTAGTCCAACGCAACCGATCGTTGTCGGTCTGGAAATCGATGCAAGCACCCCCAGTACTACAACAATGTCGGATCTCCCGGGAAACAAACCGCTTGTCTTTTCTTGGCAGCAAGCGGCGAGTGAATGCCATTACAAGGACACATTTGCTGAAATGGACCAATGATGGCCTGCAGCCATACAACCCTCCCACCCTTTGGTTGGACTCAATACAGGCAGTCTCGGAATTCGATCAAACCGTCGTGTAAAAAAAATCCCCACACCTGAGATTGTTCATGTAAAACGCCCGGTTGGCTGCGGGTTTCTAATTTTTTAAAATTCAGTCAGATTTTTTGCTCATTATTGGACATCTTTTCAACCAGTTATTTATTATTTAACTAGTTGGAAATCATTTCATTCATTAAATATTGTTTACAATGCTTACGAAATTCGTGTATGGGAGAATTGTCTACCTTTGCCTATCATCTCTGTTCTTGCTGTCAATAATTGTAATTTTTAATAATAATAAGAAATAATTTTTAATAAGAAATAATAATTATTAAAAAATGTGAACTTTATCGCGAATGATTCTAAAATAAGATAGCCGTTAGCTACTTTTTTCAACTTTCCCAATTTCAATTTTTAAATTCTGCTACAATATTTGCAGCCAACGACAAGATTTTTTAAGAATATCATGAAATTGTACTAATGCATTGTGTATCGTAAGGAACCACTAAATTTGACCTGAAAAATAAAATAATGACCATATTCAGAGATATCTCAATTTATATTGTGCATTTATCGGGTACGGGTGTATGGCCTCATGGGTCAGTTAGTGGCGGGTCAACCTGCACTTATTGGGCAACTCTGCATGGCGTGCCAATAATGGTGGTGCGCTCGTGACCCGGAGGATGACCCGCTGGAATCACGTGCCACCGCCGTGGCCTCCTCTGCAGTAGTGTATACCACGTCCGAAGTGTCATATCGTGGGCGCCGCCCATAACTCGTGGGCCCAGTTAATAAATGGCGACGCCCCAGAGACTATGGTATCGACTATAGTCAAACTTCGTCCGGAGGCGCCAAGAACACAGCGAGTCAATACCGGCAAAATTTATTGTTCCCATATCGAATACCGAGGCGAACGAGCAGAAATTGAAAATTCTATAGAACCAACTTTTGGAGATACGGAGTTGCCTGAGAAAAACTTGTGGAACGACAGTCCCGCGTTCGATTCCTGGTGCTAGGCCCTCGTTTATTTATTATTATTTATTTTAAATTCATTGTAGTGTAATATAGCACTACATGATTTTCTGTACCCCTCTTGATGCTTAAGGCACTATGCGAGGGGGCACATTCTCACCAGTACCCCGGAATCGAATAAGCGAGAGCCCGCGCCGGGAATCGAACCCGGGAACCAAGATGAGCAGTCACCGGTGAACCTCCTTAACAAACATTATTATATTCAGTGGTGGTGTTTCTGTACTATTTAGGACCACATCTTGACCAGTGTCACGGGATCCAATTAACAAACGAGAACACGCACCGGGAATTGAACCCGGGACTGTCGCACACCGAGCCCGTCCTCCACATCAAATGAACTATTGCGGAACGTGCTGGTTGCCAATCTCGTCACTCTGGATCCTGACTAGAATAGAGGTTATAAGTTCGAGCCCTTGTAAACATAGGCGGGTGGATTTTTCCGCGAGACTTGTTGATGGCAGAGACACTGTTGGGCCACGACCAAATAAGCACCCTACATACTTTCGTGTGAGATGAACACAAGATGGTTAGAAAACCAGCACTGTTACCAGCCATTGTTGTACAGTAAACTGAGAAGATAAAATGTTTGTGGATACAAAAATATTTTCCTAACTTCCACGAAACTACAACGTGTGTTGCCAAGAATTGGAATGTGCATTAATCTGACACACCTCGCCACCTTTTAACAATTTCAGTCAACTTGTAATTTTCAATTATAAGTTGTCGGAATGCAAGAAATATTTTTTTAATTATTTGGAAAAGTAATTTCAGGCCGATCGTGCATCGTTATTCAACACACTTAATTCGTCTGGTTCAGCTGAAGTACGCGAACTAATGAAAATGCAAATTACTCAGTAGTCGAAGTTAGCAATGGCGACTCGTCACACAAATTGGGTAGGGGTCAGGGCTGATAGAATATTGGTGAATCCAGAAAAGACGGAACTGAGAGATAAACTTAAAGATAAGTTATTTTTTTTATATTTTATTTATTTTTTAGATAAAGAATTAGATAAAAATATTAGATAAAGAAAAACTAAAAAAAAATACGACTCGTCGTGTAGCGACTGTAGCGACGACGGACTGTGGTTCGGCGGTCCCGGGTTTGATTCCCGGCGCGGGCTCTCGATTAATCGATCCCGGGGTACTGGTGAAAATGTGCCTCTCACAATGTTGTAGTACTATGAGGGTCACAGAAGCGCTAGTAGTGAAGCGACTACAGTGATGGGAAATTTAAAAAAAAGATAATTGTGACAAAAATAGTTTGAATATCAAACGCTGTCAGTGCAATCAAGAGATCTGTTATTCGATTATCGGGTGATCGCTAATTCGGCTCGACATTCGTTCGCTGCTGTCTTGGAATTGTTGTCCTGACCTGCAGGCTTCCAGCAAAATATTTATCAATCCATTTTTAAATGTCTATAAGAAACGATAGGGTTACTCTGTATTTTATGATTTGCTGACCTCAATTTTATTTGCGTTTACGCCGTCAAGTGACCCGCCCTTCCAATGCTTCCGATGGACTAAATATGGGAAATTCAAACGCAATTATCGAAGGAGCACAGCATTCATTTATAAAACTGTCATGCCCTGCCAACAATAAATATCACCAGCCGCCACAGAAAACTTATTTATCTTTCCTCTCCAGCAAGTGAGAACAAAGATGGAAAAATGCAAATCGATTGAGACAATGGCGGTGTTCCCCCCCCCCCACACTTTCCTGTCATCCAATTTACTGCGAATGCGGTCTGGTATCTTCTTCGCCAACTCTCAAAATTGATCTTGGCGGGGTGGGTTCTCCAAATAAGTGCAAGCGGCAATTACCCTTCCTCCCATCTCATCCCCTACCCTACCCTACCCCTCACCCTGCTGGGAGGAAACGGAAAAGGAGCGGCGCGACACGATTTTATCGGCATTTACTTTGCCATAAATGAAAACTCGGGGGGATACAGGAGAAGAGAGAGGGGTGAAGGCGATGATTAACAGCGGCCAGATACAATTTTATTTACGATGATGTGACTTTGCGAAAATTGCAAGAGTGACAAACAAAAAACACCGCCTCGTTCTCATCTGACCTCTGAGCTTCTTAACACCTAATAAACACACATATACATACGAGTACACGTATAACATACACTGTACATGTACAGTATTTCGGCCAACATCTTGGCCCGTCTATCCAATAAACAAAAGTTCACATTATCTATAGTAATTATAATTCCAGACCACTCTCCCAAGTTGTTATCTTTAATACTAGCAATAATTCCAGAGCCGCTTCCCAATTATCTAAAACAATCATGAAAGAGGCATCTGCAAATGTTATCCATTAACATCTACCAGCAACACCCAGAGAGAGGGAATTTAATCCAGACACCGGGACTACCATTTAGGTGGTGCTGGCCTGAAGAGGTGAACTGGCGCACGAAACCTAGACAGGAGCGCCACAAGTATCCTAATTATTTATTTATAAATGTGTAAAAATAAAAATCGCGAGTTCGTTCCCCCAACCAAGCTTAATTGAATCGTCCAATTAATTCAGTGAAAGTCATAAAAAAAACCTAAGCAGATTGCGCCGCACGTCAAATTTAAAGAGACTGTAATTGAATTTATATTAGAGCGAGAGAGAGCAAATAACAGCAAAGCTGACGTTGTGCTCTCTAAATAGCCGCATATGGGGTTATCTCCCAACAGACCCGAGTCAAAAGCGCGCCCAATCCTCACTCCAATGGCGATAAACAAGCAGACGCATTCTTGAGAATCCTTTTGCATGGGTTCCTCCAATTTGAGCGCAGCGGATCCGCGATATCACGTCAGTACATGTATGACATGTATAATTGAGCGATTGAAAGACAGGAATCCGGAGGTTCTTGACAATGTTGAACTAACTGGCATGGGACTGACTGCGTTTGGAAGCGAGGCAAATCCAAACAATATCCTTATGAGCCCTGCGTATTGGCACCTCGCATTGTGCCCAGATGGCATCCTTTCTAACAAGTACGTCCCCATCCTAGCTCATTTGGGGTGAAGGAGTGACTACATACTACGCTGTACTTGTTACAGTCTCTTTAAATAGTTTTTCTTTAGAGAGGTTTACGTTTCACTGATATTCACACGCCCAGTTGCATTCGTGATACAGACCCCAGAGACCCGGTTTAAGAGATAGATCGAAGCGTCTTAAAAATTTAAGATACATTTTTCTTGCTACGCGGATGTTACACGTGATTCGCCCTTAGGCCTTAGGACAATGAGATTTCTGTCTAACCTGACCCGACCCGCTCCGCGCCCTTCTTTACGGACGGATAATATCACGGAAGAACGAATAGAGGTGAGGGCGGGTGGGTATAAGACAAAGGAGGTGAATTTGGGGGTGGAGGTGTATTTCCATCAACTCCACCTTTTAATCATCGCGATATGGGACAAGAAAGAAAAACAGGCCACGCGGCAGCAGGCAATTTCCCAGAATAGAAATACAAGAGCGAGCATAACAGCTCTCGTGTGTTCCTTGGGTCTATATCGCATGGCGAAGTCAACGCGAGATTCCCGTCCTACCCACAAACACGTACCCCACCACCCCCGGAGTGTATGTGGTGCGGGTGTCCAGGTGGCACTGTGATCGCTCCCGGATTTACACCCCGCCTGACACGCACGTGATCCACCAAGGCCACGATCTCTCCCTCTCTCTCTCTCTCTTTCCATCTCTCCAAGAAGACAACAAACACCTTCAACAACACCCACAATGAACAGAGACGGAAGGGCGCCTTTTTCATGTTTTTCCACATTGGGGGTGGGGGAGGGGTTGTTTGAACGGGGCTATATAAATCCTATGGACACTGCGCTTTATCACGAGGTGGCACACGAATGCATACTTCCACATACAGACGTCCCGTCCAGAATTAGTTGTTTGAAGTGAGTTTGTGGTGCATCGGGATCGATTCCCTGCGCATGGTTCTCTCGTTCACTTCCGGTGGAACCGGTGGGTGCTGTAATTGTAGGGCGATCGAGGAGATGGTATGTGTCTGAGTTTCCAAAGTAGTGCAGAAGCACCACGGCATCTGATTGCCATCGTGAGTAGGAGGGAATAAATAGTCATTGTTTTCTGTGCGTCAGTATTGTTCGAAAATACGCCTTTCGTAGGATCATGTCTGTATACGGTATATCAGGTACACGTTAAATACAGCGGGCCTATGTAAAATTACCAGGAAACCACATTTTTTTCCCATCACTGTAGTCACTGCAATACAGGCGCTTTTGTATCCCTCTTGGTGTTTGCGAACGGCTCATTTTCACCAGTATCACCTGTTCGAAATTATTGAGAGCCCGCACTTGGAATCGAATCCGGGACCGTCGAGCCACAGTCAGTCGCAATACCGACTGGGCTACGACGAGTCGTTCGTTTTCTTTTCTTTGCATTTTCTATGTGTTTCCTGACTGTCTTTGCTGAAGAAGGTTGAAGTACTAGTTGATAATAATAAATATTACAAGTTAAATTAAAATGCCTGATAGCATGACCTGATTTCTAGACATCGGTCAATCATCGGCAACTATAGTCCATAATCCGCGGCTGATGTTCCGGTTAACCGTTAATGCGGCATACATGTTTTGAAGCATTGATTGGTGCAATCGACTTAATTTTTCGCTATTTGTGTGGCACGTAACCGGGTTTTGAAACAAAGTACATGAACATGAGCAGTGAATGTTTTCGGCATGCGAAAATCAATACTCTAAGTTCGTAGATGTCGCGCTATTTTCTAGAGAAAACCAGATTACATTGAAAAATTCAATTATGGTGGTTTCATATTTACGATCAGAATCCTGTTACCGATTTATTTGCCATAGGGATGATACACGCACGCGTGTAAATCCGTAGAAGTGCCGATGAAACAATAGCCGGACTAATTCGGTTCTAGGAAAATAGGAAGGATTTTTATATCCATTATGTGTTATGCAAACATAAAATTAATTCACAAGAAAACAATTATTATTATTATTATGAATAAAAATAAAAGAAGTTTATTGACAATTTTGACATTTCACATTTTAATTTGTGCTTCTCACTGGTTCGTTTAAATATTTTTAAACATAAGCAGCGTGAGCTTGCTTATTGATTTGGATAACTCAGAATCGTTAAACAAACATTTGTTTTCCAAACTTCCAACAGATAATACGAATTTGAAAACCACTTTTACACTGATGACATCATTTTCAGTTCAAAGTTAATAACGTGTAGGGTATAGACTGTACACCTTCTGTTGCGTGAGTCAGTCATCTAGATGCTCAACTGACCTACTATGGTCGGTCGATTCGCGGGAGAAACTATAGGACTCACCATCAACAGAGAAAACAGAAACACAATTGTCAATGAACTTGACAACGAAACGGGAATGTTATAGTGGATCCCCGCCATTGTATCCCGGACTCCATCAATCGCGCTTAACAAAATACAACGAACGCTATGTACGTGTTAGTACTTCGTTGCCAAAATTTCTTTGCTACAGCTAAGAGAACTACTTGAAGAAAGGTTGTTCTTCCTAAGTGACCTTGCACCAGTTACGTTTTCGTCGTCTGTAAAGCAGCACCACCAAATTCTGCAATCCAGCAATTTCATTCCAAGCTAATCCTGAACACCAACTCTCTTATGTACTCTTCATTCAACCTCATTCGTAAGAAACGTACGTTACGCCTAATTCCTGCTGAAATTTAAGAAATAAATACTAATTAAAGATTGTGGCTCGGCGGTTCCGGTTTCGATTCCCGGCGCGGGCTCTAGATTGTTCGATCCAGGGGTACTGGTGCCCCTCACCCAGTGCCGAAACACTAAAAGAGATACAGAAACTCCTGTAGTCAAGTGCAGATACTTGATAGATTAAAAAAATCTTTCCATGTTAGATATAACATTCAAATCAAACACATTTTTATGATACAAATGATATTGAAATGCATGTCATTTTAATTAAATACAGCTGTGTGTATGGTCTGTATGACTAGGTTAATATTTCCTATCAATTAATTAATCTGGTTTTAAAATTGAATTGTCTTTTAAATCTTAATTTATAAAACCTACGAAACAAATCCGATTCTACTAATCGATTCGGTTACAGGGTGCGTTGGAACGAGAACAAAATTTGCAGTGAGTAATTTTGAATATTGATATTCAAATGAAGGTAGAAACACAACATATTGGAATTACACGAACCTTCGTCTAAACTGTTTGCCAATCTATACTCGTAACATGAGGGATTTAGTTCGTCTCCTTCATTCGGCCTGTCCCGAATTCACCATTTAATATATGTACTCGTAACATTTTCCCCCTTTATCCTCTTTGCTCCATTCCCCCCAAAGCATTTAATCTCTATAGATGAAGATTTTAATGCCTCAGACATTTGGTGAAAGCGGATTTGTATACCACTTGGGTGTAGCTCGAAATAATGACTTGAGTACCCATTACATACACTAAAGCGAATGAAGAGATGAGCTAGCTGATATTAACGTTTAAGTTTAACAGTTAATAAATCACATGAAATCAGACAAGATGCAAAACATCGACTGAATACACAGTTGAGGTGAGATAACGACAGGGAGGACGATGCACATGTATACTGAACATTCAAAACTGTCGGTGGCTCGATTTAGTAATCGATATTAGTGCCTGCAACCAGTTCCGCAGATCAACTCATTGTCGAATCCATCTGAAAAATACATCAGATGAGATAAGAGACGATCGTTCAGGTTCGCAACGACGAACTCAGTTCAAGGGAGCCGGAGTCCCGCGATAGAAAAATGTATCGTCGACGAAATATGGAGCCAAAAACTGCTCTACGGCTTCGTTTTGACGGAGCAAAAGGCGGTTCTAGGGGGATTGTCGTCCATTATATCGAATGAAGTATAACCCGTGCCATAAAAATATTATTACTCTCCTCTATTTCTGCCAGTTGAAAAAATAACTTTGGAAAACGTTCAAGGCTATGGTGTCGCGCATCAAAGGGTGAGTGCGTTGGGGGAGGGGAGGGGGGAGGGGGCCCGCACTCTCAACTACGCCCGTAGAAAATCACTTGACTGCACCCACTTTTCACTCTAAGTCTCCTATACGTGTACACGAGGATAAACGAACATCCAGGGCCCGAGACGGGTCCAATGTTACCCAGTATTTGATAGGTAATCACGATTATTTTGCGCACCAGATGGCGTTGGTACGTGGCTGGGTCTCTCAGTTTTGTACTATAGAACACTTCTACCCTAGTTACACTGAAAGCATGCTTCAAGTTGCTCGAGAGGGTCACCTACCCCTCTTGGTGCTTAGTTTAAAATTTTCGGCGTGCTCCTGTACATTTTTATAATTGCACTGTCAAAGATGGTTTATTCACTTTAATCCATGGCAGCACTTTCAAAATTCTGGAGCCATCTTCTAATAAAATAATCTCAATTTTGTATCAATTGTCCCTTCCACAACGTTTCCACCATTATCTTAAAGAATCTTTACGATATTTAAACAATTCTGTTGAAAGAATTCTCAAACAGAGGGAAAGTTAAAGTTATGTTGTTTTCATCATCAATAAGTCAATTGTGCAAAATCATCTATGTACTCATTGCAGACGAAATGTCATCGCCCGAAAAATAACAGCCCCGTAGTGATTACAAAAATTATATTTTAATGCATTTTATATTGATAATTTCGAAAGATTATTCAATAGTTTGCCACAAAATTAATTTTGTAAATAAAACTACCAGTAGGATTGTTCAGTTCGCAAATTTGAGATTGCTTTACAATTTAAAGAAAATTAGTTTTGACAGGTTGCATTATTTTATTTTATTTATTTTAGGTTGTTGTCAAGCGAAACCCTACTCGTATTTTTTAGAAATTTATTTATATACTCCTCTGGTGACTGGGGACCCGGATCCGGGCCCAAAATCCTCGAAAGCCTCCCTCCCACATGGAATTCTACTGCAAATCCAGCGCGACGCTTTTTTCTTTTGAACCGGATAGCGAGTGCAAGAGATCCCCCGGGCAAGAAATTGTAAGAATTCGCTGGAAGGTTCTCGTAAAAAAAATCATTGTTTCACGTATGGGGTCGCCATTCAAATATTCGTATTATATTATTGCTACCCCCGCTTAGTTTGGAATTGAAGTTCCTCTGCCTCTAGCTTGACACTAGTGAAGACAATCATCTGGCGCTGTAGACGATCTCGTAAAAACAGAATTTGGTTAATAAAAAAAGAAACAAACGACAACCATCAGCAGAGAACAGAAATTGTTCTCCACACAGCTCGTCTTCGATCCAAAGAAATGCTGAGATTAGAAATATAAAATTAACACTGTGCCCGCGGAGTTGATTTGACAAAGGGGTTTTTAAGGGGACATGAACGCCTCCTAGAGCTAAATGATGTGGTACGCTGGAACATTAACAATGATGCGCAACACTGAAAACTCTAACCTTTCAGTTCTTTGAATGTGGTAGATAAGAGATTCCGGTAAAAATGGAGTATCGGCATCAGATGTCTTTCTATGGAATTGTTATCGGTCCATGGAGTCATGGAATGCCTGTTCTTCGATCGAATCTGGCGCTCGTGCGAAATGTATCAGTCCCAATGTATTGAATATCAACAGTCGACGAAGAGTGGGGGGGGGGGGAATTCAAGATTCCCTTTCATTTTCCGAATAGTGCGAGGAGATAGTTGATTTGTGACGGACCCTCTTTCTATTGAGTATCAGTTTATGTGCGATAAAACAAAATTCAAATTGATGTTCTGGAGAATTTGAAAATCAAAGCGCGTTAGGAGGTCCTAAAAAAATGTCAGTTCCATGTAAGTAGCTCCAAGGTGTAACAGTTCTATTACTAATGTATCTTGCCCTCGTTTATACGAACCGAGGAACGGGACAGAATCTCCTGTTGTGATTCACCCTAGTTGAAGAAAGATGAACCCAATCATGGAAATAATCCATCAAGGCATTTTATGCCAAGATAAATGTGGTCTTTGAAAAATGCTTAGTAGGCGAAATGATATGAGTGATCCAATTATATTCAAGTTCCCAATTATAGTTAGATTAATAAATGCTGCGTCTGGTGAAGTTGTGGGCTCGAATAGTTAAGAATCTTAAGTTTTCCTAATTGCGGGATCTGCGATGATGATGATAACGTGGTATTATTAAATGGATGCGCGCCCGCTCTCCTCCATATGGAGCCATGGTGCATTATTCCCCATGGTGCTTTCCAAATAGAAGATTATCTGCGCGACCATCTTAGTTAGGCTTATCCTGCTGAGATCCACACCGCCCTACAGGTGCCATGCGTGTTCCCCATGATGCCTGATTCAAAAATGTTCAACCAAACCGCAAACGAAAATAAATCCAAAAAAAAATAAGGTTCCATTGCTTATCGATAATTCCAATCAACCATCTTGTCAACCTCACATCTGGACCTAACCTAACCTTTTTGTTTTTCTTTTTGGAAATTGAGCAGCGGGCTTAATTTCCACCTACACACACACACACACCTGAAGATGGAAACGGGGACTTAGGAAAGGGAAAAGACAGACGTCTTTGCAGAATCACCTCTGCCGTCTCCTAATGCGAGCTCGGCTCGAGTCATAAATCGCACCAACAGCTTGGCGGCGCCGCGCGAGAGCCCAAAAGTAAAGACACCGATGCCTTTCTTCGCGTGAACAAAAGGCAACAACGAAATTACCGTGGATTATATCATTGGGCGGTGGCGTTGGGTCATTTGGAGTGAGACAAGAGCACGCTCGCGCACGTATATGGAAACAAACGGAACAATTACTCCTTTGCTCCCACCCACCTTCAACGCCTCGTCTCCTCCCCAAGCCAGACTTAATGATAGCCCACATTAGCTGATGACGTAAACCGCCAATCAGCCAATCGCAGTTGACGTCGTCACTCGGGGCTGGATAATCAAGCATTAATTTCGTACGGCTTCGCGCGTTACGATCAATTACGTGACACCGAATAGGTCATCTGCATGCTGGTCAGTGGATGTTGCTAATCCAAGCTTAGATAAAAGAACGGAACAGAAAGAAAACATCTTTTATATCAACTCTGGCGACGTGTTCTTGTGTCATCCTATTTTAATTACTCGTTTATCGGTGGTTTTGATCGCAGTCTATAAATTCCCTCCCATCAGCCCTGGCTGACCATCAACAACTAATTGGTGCACACGTACTGAGTGGTTGATGGTGCACCGTTTAAATGAAATATTAATTATCTTAGCAGACTCACTTTACATTAACACTTCTACATTACATGTCTTAATGAATTAGCTGTCACAATGTTGGGTTGAATAATTATTTACGAATCAGTGCCTGGTAACCTCATCTGGTAGCATAATCTACAAATTTAATTTTTAACAACATGAACGAAGTACCCGAAATATAAATGGAGAATTGCCAAAGAGAAGTGAACAAGTTTTATTTTTATGCATTGATGGTAGATGACATTCGTAGCTCCTCATATATATATAACTTTGAAATACTAAACTGAAACCAAATGACTACATATGTAAGAGGCGTGGTTCGGGGTGGGTAGGTGGGGAAAGGTCGTTCAACCTCTCATTCTGTAGCCTAAGGTGCGATGTTTAGTTACCATAACCCGTTAGAGCGCTCAACATCGTTCGTTCGTCGTGGAGGCGTTTTTTCGTAATACTCTGTAACGAATATCGGTGAATCCAGTATAGAATTGCACGAAAGACGGAACTGAGAGATGAACTTAAGATAAAGATACATTGGCTGTGACTCGGCGATCCCGGGTTCGATTCCCGGCATCGTGCCCCTCGCATAGGGCCTAAGCACCATGGGGGGTACAGAACGCCTGTAGTGCGGTTGACTACAGTTGATTGGAATAAATAAACAATAATGAAGAGAGTTAATTTTGTTATCTTTTATGATAAATATTTATTTTGAAGTTTTCACATCGAGCAATCCTTAACAGTGACACACACAGTGAAGGCGAAATAGCCATCAGCAAAACGATGCCAAAATCTCTTTCCAAAGTGTGTGGCAGAAAGTGCGCGGCGGGCGCGTTACTCGGATAACATTTAAATTAGTCGGCAGCCGAGCACGACATTTTCGGAAGTGACGGTTGCCAACTTCAGTCGAACCACCGTTTAAAATATACAGGCCTCGTCCTCCATTCCTCGCTGTCATCACTGCAAGACGCAACGTCTTCACTTGTACGATGCGACTGACCTTTCATCTCACCATATTAATATGTCATCTGTATCTTTCTCAATATCAAGAATTTTCTCCCAACTTATCTATCTCTCTCTCCATCTTCACGATTCGACGTCAGTACCACGGATCAAATAAACAGGATACCCCGCCGGGAAACGAACCCATGACCACTGTATTAGTCAAATCACTAAGCGACGACGGACACGTAATCAAATTTATTAACCTCATCTATAATCAAGCGGTCGGAAATAACTTACCGATTTATATATCCAGATAGGTGAAATTATTTGAAATTATCTCAGACATTACCTGCCATAAAAGTAGATATCGCTATTTGCAGTGACGTTTTGGGGGGTGACGTTGGCAGAGAAAGAGCACGCTTCAGATGATGATGTAGCAGCTGTAATGAAATAACTATGACAAAAGTGACAGCGTTGTCACAGTAGCTGGCTTCTCTCAATAATGCAATGCAATAAATGTCTGTTAAGTTCCCCATAGGCCTCACACCCATATCCGCCTCCACACCCCCACACCCCACCGAAACCGCTACCTCAACCTCTTGGTTGCTGCTGTGACAAGTGACAAGTGACATTCCCGGTGACGTTATAACTCATCATTAGTGCGTTTTTGAAACCTCCCCTGTCTGGTGGCATTTACACTTTATTTTTGCTTATTTGTAGACCACTTCAAAATGTTATATCATTTTCTGACAAACCTTGTTATCGAACTTAGAAAGACCCTGCGACTGTCAATAACGTCCATCAAAACGGGCCTGGCAAGATTGTGACGAATGTATAGGATATTCAAAAATCGTATCACTAATCGAAAAACTCAGGTGTTGATCACGACGCCTACTGCACTTTGAATACGTAGGTGTATCCACCAACCCTTAGTGGTCGCAGCGCCTTCAACGTTGACGAACACACTACTGCCCTTAGAAAAATAAACTATAGGAATTCCCTATATTAATCGTACAGAAATTTGTAAATGGTTACTTTAATAAATTTGGATTTTTACTATAGGATTCCTACAGAAATACAAGAGACAAATATTATAGCAACACTATAAAATACTACTGAAATCTCAATTTATTGAAAAAATATTAATTTTTTTTAAACCGGAAACCCATTCCGTATCTAAGGTGCGCGTCTTATGCTTAACTTAGACACATATCCCGTGTATGAAATAGACTTACATTTTTTAACTGCACCTTTGAATTTGTTGATAGGAAACGAAATTGCGTAGTGTGTTACACAATCATTAACATCCAATGAACATTAGGATTTTATTAATAGAGGCCACGCAGTGGGTCGCATTGGCCCGCACCGACCAGGTGTTGGGAGCACTCTGATTACGCATCAGAAGTGTCCAATAGTTGCTAACTCGATTGCGAGTCATGCATATTTGGGGCTGGATTAGGCCAGAGATTAGAGTTTGCCTTCATCAGCCAGGAAACAAATTATTTGAAGCTCACTCACTCATCGAGGAACTACATGGGTGGTTCGACCCGGACTATCATGATATAATTATTTACCCGGCCCACCGATGAAAACTCATCCAGCTAAAATCGGAATTGTTAATCGTGATGTTTATGTATTGCAGCAGTTAAGTCTGAATAGTTCGATAATAAATTCAACGTTATTTTAGATTTACTTTTATTTCTTCTGCATTTCTACGTAATAATCAGTAGACTGGTTTTCCATATGATACGCTTTCAAAAATTTTATTGAAGCTTACAAGCTTGATAGCTTATTTACAAGAACAATCGTGCAATTACTGTGGATTAAATGCGGAGAATAGTTTAATGCGTAAATTTATATTATTCTGCGAAGCATGACGCTTCAGCCTGGCGCACATTGCAGGCGGAGCGCTACCGAGCTGGATAAAATCATCTCGTGTGTATAGTTTAATGTGAACTATGACGTAGATTACGAAAAAGCTTTATGGAGAACGGAAATGATGTGACGAAAGTCATTGCAGAAGGATTCAACATTAGCCTAAAATGAGCAACGATATATCCTAATATTTTTATCGCATCACTAATGAATTAAGGCTCCATCTCTCTAGCCTCAATCAACAATGTAACAATGCAAAATATATATGAGGAATAGATAGTGAGATAGTTTGGTGTAAATCCCGCGGTGTAGGCACCATCACCAGACACAAAACTAACACTGGTGCCTACAAGTCTTCAAAATATAAGCGAATTTCGCACCCATCTTCCCGATCGCAGCGCCACACAGTGACCAAGCAAAACGATAACTAAAGCGGCGCAGCCCAGTTCAGCTTGCAGTGTACTCCAGGATCATCGTCTTAATTTTTAACGTTACGTGTTTACAATCTTGTATAATCCGTCCCGGGTCATCAATTCTGACACTTGCGTCACATTTAAAAAAACGGTCACTGCGCAATTTCCAATCTTCACCAGAGATGAAATTGAAGCAAAATTATTGGTTATCGAATTTAGCGAAATCGAGGAAAAGAAGTTTGGAAATCGGTCCAAAAAACTAATCTTTTTCATCGAATCATTCACGGATTTTTGTGCATGGTTCGTGCTAGCAAACTAGGTAATCGATTCTACGTGCTTACTTTAAAAAAATATACATTCAAGTACGCTTGTTTATTTAGCGAGCAAAAACGATTTATTGAAGTGCGTGAAAGTTCTATCGTGCACGACATTAATAAGACCAACTATCTGAACAATCCCTTAAGCGGGTATATAAGAAAAAGGGACCGCAAGTTGTAGACGCAAAATGCTACACTGGGTCAAGTCGACGATGCTGGGTGTTGGGAGATGACGAGGCAACGCCAGTCTCCAAAATGAGGCCAGCTTTCTAGCAGCAAACTAGGCTCGGCTTACGATCCGCCCGGAATCAAAGTTTGCAATGGTTGGCCAATGTACATGTACCGTTTATATGGTGGAAGGGGGGGAAGCGTGTCGTAAACACGGTTCATATAATTATGTGGGATTAGCAATGGAGCGTGTGCGCTTTCGTGGCTGCACGTATATGGATTTGGTCGGGGGTCTTCAAATCATCAAGGTCGCCACTGCGAGCTGTCGAGTCTACCGTCTACACCCGCATAGGTTGGCCCACTCTTTAATTTGGACCACCCAAAGAGGGCAGAAGATTTAGAGTACAAGACACATTCAAATTAGTCGTCAAAAGTTCTGGCGACTTCTTTACGATAACTATGACGTCAATTGATGATGTAGCCAGATTGATTAACTACCGATTTTGGTGCCCAACGTCACCAAATATGCTGTATGCTGCGCCAAAAATGATCAGTAGGCGGACTATAATGTTCCTTTGGAATAGATGAATTAAAGTCGTTAAGAAATTTAAAGTAGCATTATCCAAAATTCGCTAACAAAAGAAGAATACTAAAGGTTCGGCTCTATTCACTTTTTGTTGAGACGTTTTTGAAGAGGATGAATCAACGACGATCAGCTGGTGCTCGGCGAAGCATTCGACCATTAATAAATGTAAGGAAAATTAAATGTCTCATTTCTAAGAATTGTCCAAGATTTCGTATTACAAAAATAGCGTATGCCAAACTTCTGAAAAGGACTGAAATTGCCAATATACGAGAATTTAATCATAAATAAATGCATATGTAATTATTAATAATGACTGCATTGTTGATTATTGATGAGGGGGTGATAACTTTAATGATTGCTTGAGATAAACAAAAATAAACTTTTCGGACACGATTTTAAACGGTTCGCCAGGTATGTTTCATACTTTCTAAAAATTATATGTAAGGAAAATTTAGGGATAAAAATAGCTATCTATTTTACAGTATACCATTTATGTCTAATGAAAACTAAAAAAATTATATTTTTATTTCGAACAATTGACGTAACACATTTTTTTAAATATTTATTTTTATTTTGGCTAAAATTCTGGATTTATGTATGCATGTTTGCTATGATGTATGTTACATACATCATGCAGCATATGTATTTTTTATGGATTGTAATAATTGAACAATGTCAATTGTATAAGATTCATTCGTTTAATCTGACATGAGTTCGATATTGCTATATAGACGAAATTCTAGCACATACAGTATATACACCGATGAACGTAAAAAAAACTACCAAACATCCAAATAAAAACACGATAGAGTCCAAACCACATGGAACTAACTATAACAGTTGCCTAGTTGTCCAACTAACATCTGGTGTTTACGAAATGAAAAAAAATACCTCTCCCCGCGCACGAAATAAACCGCTAACATATTGATCTTTTGTGTGGGCTTAAATCAGGTTCTACAGTGTATTCTCTGGCTTTAATGTATTGCACACGCTGGATTTTGCCCATTCAGTCACGAAATAATTAATCCCATAATAGTCCTACGTAAGCCAGGTGGGATTGACATGGGGATGGGTGAGGGGGCTGCTCGGCGCGGGTTTAATTTATGGGCATGTTCAACATATTCTACGCACTAGAGTTTATATTTCTAACAATGCTAATGAGGTTACAAGTTATAATTTCAGCTTTTCTGCTGCGAACTTCAGGTAATTGCGCAACGCATGTCTCACATGACATTGTAATTATCCAAAGTAAAGATTTCAACTTCGCTGCTGCGGTTTTCGAGATGCTATTTTTGAGCGGTAGAGGTCCTCAGTGAATTGAATAACGAGTTAAAAAATTGTTTTAAAAATGCGTTTCCGATTTTTGTTTTTTTGTTGCTCCACGGTACAGATAAAATGTCGTCGATTTAATTGTTGTCTCTTATTTGTGTGCGGATAGGCACTTAAAACGAAATCCGAGATGCACACAGCTGAAGAAATTCACAAAAAAATTCGTAAGATGAATGTGCATGACGGTTATTGGAGTCCTCTGGTGGCATTACAGAAAATCATTTGGCCCGTCGCAGTTCTAATAGATTGAGATCACAAATATCTATCAAAGGTGGATTGGATTTTGGCGGAACGGACTATACAATTGTGGTCACTTGTCGATATCTAATGACAAAATGTGCGCCAACTAGTGATAAGGCGCACCGCCCATACCTCGTTAAAACTATTCCGAAGTTTTGAATCGGATGAATTCCTTCGGAAGGGAATAACAGGAAATACGAAATGAAAGCTTCTGAATGTTTACGATTATGGGCATGACTAGGCAAAATCCAAAGATTATTAAAGCATCCACCCATCATCGTTAAATTTTGAAAATAAGTTTCGAAATTGTTTCCCCATTTTTATTTTATTTTATTACGAAACGCCTGAGCAGATTGGGAGAAGAAACCCCAGCGAATGGATAACACACTCCATTTCGTAAAACCATTTATTGAAAGCTCCCTTTTCAGACAGTGCCTGTCCACATACATACTACATATTACATATATTGTACATTATCTTGCATATATCTGTAAGCCATAGATTGCCAATGGGATTTGGAATCTATTCCTTTCATCTCCTTCCCTTTTCCCGACCAATGAGAGCGC
>JAQGBY010003171.1:0-20144 GCA_034698785.1 Mycogona germanica
CAAAATTCAGTTTATTATTTTTATTTATGGAGCCTCGCCAGCTCGTCGTCGATTTTACACGGCTCTGTCCCGTGCTCGTTCACTTCTGCTTAATTTCGAGTGTACCTACACATGTGCATTGGTTCTGTGTGCAGTTGCATGATAGATGAATAATTCATCGTAAATTTATAAACAACACTGCCGCTGACAACCTCTGCAATTTTAATCTCTCTCGTCTGGTGTCAGATTTTATATATCCAATCAATATTATCCCCCCTGGAGGCGTATCACACGCCATAGCTTCCAGCTTCATTATAAAACTGTCCATCAAATTCCGCGCATTTGTAATTCCCCCATGGCGCTCGGGATTTCAATCCAACATAAGCTATTAGTTTCATAAATTTTCGGGATTCAGGCTACGCTTATTTATAGGTTCGATCAAGATTCGTTTAAATAAATAAATTATTAAAAGCGTGGTTGAAATTGACGTGCCTTAGTTCCTCAATTGATGACTGCGTCATCTATAATATTGTGGCGTTGAGGGGTGGCGCCATCTGCTGACTGGCGTTGAATGTATGCGAAAAACAACCGAGGGTTCGCTGAGATCAGTGACATTTGGCTTTGCAACAGAGGTCAAAACCAAAATACGTGTCATATACAGTACATTTTAATCCCAAAATCTCCGATTTATAATTACATTATGTGTAACGGATTATGTCATCATGCCAAAACTAGCGTCAACGGCCATCTTGGATTTGGAAATGTAGAACATGTAGAACATTCCATCAAGGTGGCGCCACTAGTTTCCAGAATTAAATATCACCACGCCCTAGAGATAAAAATTATTATTCATTAAATGTGCTTGTAGATAATCAGTGCTTCGTTTAATAAGATAGAAATTTGCAAGGCTGTATTTCCGAGATGGCGAGCCATATTATTTATTACGAAGCACCATATCATAAAAATAAGTTACATTTTTTCTCCCCTGCGCAACTACGCAAACGATTTCGAAGTCCATAGTGGATAGTGGGTTAATTATTATTCAATAGTGATATTGATTATCGCTTAACAACACATGCGCGATATGCGCAGTTCCTTCGACCCGTGCGTATATTTTGAGCGAAAATGTAAAAACTGAGATGCCAGACGGCGAAAATGTTTTTGCTCGTCTCCGCCATTTTACTTTTTACAGATTTTAGTTAGGAAATCTAAAAAAGAGAAACTCAATTGCTGTATGGCGTGCATATTTTTTAAAAAAACACATTGAACTATATATTCTGTATTTTATGTGTATTTTTTACATACACGGCGCTCACACTGTGCATACGTTACTCCTGCGAAATTTTGAATATTTTCATGGGTCACATTGTGGCGCTCAGTGATTCAGTGACTATGCACTAACAATAGAATGAACCTTTTTTCACAGAATCATTTCGTCACTTTATTTCCTTTGACAGATATTTTGTTCCATTGAGACGGCAGTGATGCCCAATATCTGTGCCGATGCTATCCAGAGAGATCGTGAAAGAAAAGGAATTCGGCATCACTGACTGATAATGGAGCTCTCACACTTAACGGGGAGCGTGAGATTAGATCGTACCAACGCGGGAAATCGAGGCAGCTTCGACCGCGCAGCCGACCTCCGATTTCCGGACTTCTGATACAACAGATTTCTGTATATTTATCATGGACATGATAAAAATGTTTCCAGCCAAAGAAATCCGATATTTTTTCGTATCGTTTTGAAAGATTCAGTAAACTGTTCCAGGATTGGCTGGGCAAGGTTCTTCGGAGAATGTAGGCAATATATTGTATCGGAAGAACTTTGGGTTCTTATATCTTTTTTAAAAATCCATCTTAGCAAGGAAAGAGCGAAAGTACGTGTTTGGACTGACGTCACGAATGTTATACAAACTCATTAAATTCACATTTTGCGGGTTTGCAGCTTTTCGGCAAATCCTCTACACGGTAATATGGTTCCAGTGTAAAAACCGACCTCTACACAGGATCACAGTGCTACCCCCCATTTGCTAACGGTAATGTACATGCACATGTAGGCATACAGATCATGTCCGCTCTTCTATAATGGGCTGATTATGCCGTGGGGTCCAACTTCGAAGTGCAATGTTCAAAACATTCTCAGACACCCAAATAAAACGACCCCAATTTCTTTTGTTGGCATATCAATGGAACTAAATGGCAAACTGTAAAAATATAAATGCTGATTTTTATTTTGTATACTGGTTGGTGAGCGGACAGCATTGTAGGGAAGGAGTATTTGACATCCTTGCGGCCGGAAGTACTGGGGAACGGCCATGTTGTTTTTATAATGTTTGCATGACTGAAATTTTGCAATTTGAATTGCATTCTGAACTCGAAGAAATAAACACACGAACACAGTTTTTAGTTTTAGAATCATTCGGCTCAGTCCTTTATTAATAAGACTTAGGCTTACATAGATGGAACTGTGACGATGTGGTTACTTAGCCTTACACAAACCAAACTGAATTTTACTGAGGAGGTACATTTTCGTCTTTCAAATTCGATTCTCATCCCCAGATTACGTCATCTGCGCATGCGCAAAAAACACAGAATGAGTGGATTTGGTGATTGTGCGCATGCGCAGATGACGTCATTTGATTTTAAGAATCAAATTTGAAAGACTAAAATGTAGCTCCTGGATGACGGGGCACATTTTTTATATTATTATTTCGATTATAATCGCAACGATTTAATAGATGTTCAAAAGATGCGTAACATTTTTGAAACTTCTCGTTTTTGGTCTCAATCGACCCAATGAGAAAACCGTATATTAGCGAACGATGTATAAGCTGCTTGTATCGACGAAACACGATGGTGGCGAGGGGGAAGATGAAGAGAGAGTGAGCGAGAGAAAAAAAGAAGAAAATAACGACCGTGGGCGTTGCAGTTTGCGCTTTGGGCCAATAAATAGAATAAAAGTAATCCTGCAGGGGGTTGTGTGGCCATCGCTGCCAACAAATTTACTGCCGACGGTGATTGAACGCTGGTGCTATGCTGGCGTGACTGGCTACACTGGTTTCTGCAGTAGTGGGGGCCCCCTAAGTGGGCAGCTGCCCAGAGAAAAATCATTGATCACTTGAGGGGTGACTCGTTTTGCCGACCAGGTTCATCTACAGGCAGCGGCGTCACTAGTTGCGCCACCTAGTCATAAAGCGGGGGGGAACAATTGTTACTCCTTGCCCAGAGCGGCCAATGTTTTAAGAGAGAAATTCCCGAATGACCTACAGCCAATGTGTTAGCAGGTAATGAAAAAAAGTGGACCGGAAAGAAAAACACGACACGGCAACATTCGTTTTATCCATCGACCAGCAGCCAACCTTTTTTGTTCGATTCTTGGCCTTCTTTTCTTACGATATCATTTCTGTCCAACGCTTGCACTGAAAGACAAGATGCGTTTTTTTTTTTTTTTTTAGAAAAATCCTTTTCAGAATCAGAGCTTAACTGAGTTATTTACACTGAATTTTTTTGTGGACTTCCAAGAATTGGCACGTACGAGAATGTGAAACTGTTTTTTAAAGACATTTTACTTCTTTCCAGGAGTAATTAGTTACCAAATTAGATTCCGATCCTTTTTCCTTGAAATTCTACCTCGCACTTTATAAAGCTAGCAACTTTCGAGAATTGGTTCTTTTTTGTGTGCGGTGTCAGCGTCATAGTACACCTCTTCCAATTCCAGTTCGGCTTTTTCTTCTGACCATGGCCACGCCTACTTTTATTTGAACCCACTGTTTGTTTCGTAACTTGGATTTTTTAACAATTCCACATCGAAAACTTCATTGTCGGAGTTTGAGCGCCGAAGCGTCGTAACTCCACCTCCGACCATATGCGTTTATTTTAAATGGTTTTCATTATTATCAAGTAAGGTTTCACCGTTTAAGTTGAACATGACCTTTGACATCTTAGACAAAAACGTCACTTCACTTCGAACTTGCTATTAAGCAAAAGTGAAGAAAATGACGTGTCTTGCGGTACAGCATCAGGGGGAGCTTCTTACTTGGGGAGTCCTAGTGTAAAAGATCGAGGACATACTAAATTGGTTGAGGAGCTGCATTGTCGTTGTGACTCGTGCTCTTTCATTTTGTCTGAACTTTGAACTTTGTCTGAAATTTGTTGCATATGACGAGACTTGATAAGAACACTAAGCTACCTGACAGTGCCGATAATGACGGTACATCATTGGTTATTGGTTATTGTACGAAGTAAAGACTGTGTAAAGACTTTACTGACTGTGGCTCGGCGGTAACGGGTTCGATTCCCGGTGCGGGCTCTCGAAAATTTTGATCCCTGGGTACTGGACGTGTCCATCGCATAATGCCTAAGCACCATGAGGGATACAAAACGCCTGTAGTGCGGTTGACTACAGTTGATTGGAACAAAGAAGTACTGATTTGTCTTTTTCTTTCTATTTTGGTTTCGTTTTGACCAGGTGACGCGTTATCGCAATGGCGACGCCTACACCAGCACCCAAGTGTTCTACGAGCGCATCAACTCGCATTCGGCCAGCGCCACCTTCGTGTTCGCCCACTGCGGCGTGCAGGACATCTCCAAGCGACTGGTCGATCTGGATCCGAGCTCCGCCACCAAGATCCGCTTCAGCAAAGGCTTCGCCTTCGCCAACCTGGAGGCGGCGGCCGAATTCGAGGAGCAACGCGCCCGTTTCTTCCAGGAGCACGAGCGCCGTGACGACTACATGGAGATGCGCGAGGGTCTCGAGTTGACCAACGTCAACTTCAAGGTCTTTATATTGGCTCTTTGCCGTATCACTAGATGGCACTACCTCGACCCGTCTCTCTTGACCCCAAATTTGATATGGCATTTTATTACATAAAAGGCTTAGTTCAGTTTTTGGGGGAGAAAAATGAAATGATGAGATTTATTACGTTTTTACTATTCGTAGACGATTTCTGTTATTTATGAATCTTTTTTTAAACAACTGCTGTTCTTTTCTTTTGTGCATTGAATTTTCAAAGGAGTTTCTGGTTGCCTTTGCCGACCGCCGTCCCCGACCATGGTACGCCTCTCAGGTGGTCTTTTGGATTTCGTCGGCGCTCCTGGCATCCTGGCCACTGCGTGTACTGGTCGAGAGCCGAACTGCCCACGTCCACTACCAGGTGATTATACCATTAACGCGAAATATAAAAATGAGTTTTCACGTCCAATTTATTACATTTATTACATACAAGAAGGGTGCCCGGCTTTGCCTCGGTTTACAGTAACCGCCAATGAAATAAAAAATTAATTGTTTAAATTTACCGGCTATTTTACGTTTACACGATAACACGCGATAAACGCAAACCAGTGTGTTTTGCTAGAGAAGCATCACTTTCATGTCAATTTCATTGCTGCCTCGTGTGTTAAGGCAATCACACAACACTGTTGCTTTACAATTTGCCGTGTGTCGATTACATTGCTGCCCCTGTGTAAGGCAATCACACAACACTCTATTGCTTTACAATTTGCCATTTCGGGGGCTCGTTATTTCGGGGACACCAGCGTATTTTGCTAGAGAAGCAGCACGTTCATGTCAATTACATTGCTGCCTCGTGTGTTAAGGCAATCACACAACACTGTTGCTTTACAATTTGCCGTGTGTCGATTACATTGCTGCCCCTGTGTAAGGCAATCACACAACACTCTGTTGCTTTACAATTTGCCATTTCGGGGGCTCTTTAACCCGGGAATTGATTTTGAAGAACCCACATTCTGTCCTACAATTAATTTTATAAAACACAAGAAGGGTGCCCGGCTTTGCCTGGGTTTACAGTAACCAACAACGAAATAAAAAATTATTTGTTTAAATTTACCGGCTATTTAACGTATACACGATAACACGCAAAAATCCATTTCTTAGTTCTATAGTTTTATAATATAGGATGATTTAGTTAGATCAGACGTTTGACTAGACTTTTTTATATACGCCTCCTCACACCTAACTTCGAGTATTCTTTACAAATTGGAGAAAAATGTCTTGGTTCATTTGATGATCTAGCTTGTCACATTTGATATATTTCTTTAAATCTTTTCTCTGATCGAAATAACAGGTCACCAAGTTGTTCGGGGTCAACTACTCGGCCCCCAGTCCCATCACAACGCCCACCCGCGACCTCATGCTGTCCGGAAGTCGAACCTCGCTGGCTCTACACGGCCTGGTCACCCCGTCAAGCACGTTCACTAGCAACGACCTGGAGTGGGACATCCACACCAACTCCGGCCTGGTGCCCTCCTACTCGGAGGCGCTGCTCATGAACGTCGACGACGACGCCAGCGCCACCAACGACAGCGGCTTCAACGAAATCGGCAGCCCGCCCACTCTCGCCACCACCACCAACAATAATAACACGCCTACGACACCACTAGCGGCGCCAGCGCCCCCCGCGGATGCGGCCGCCACGCCACCGTCCGCCCGCGGACGCAGCAACTCGCAACAGTACTCCCGTCTGGCGGAGAACGATCCGCGACCGCAGCGCCACCGCCTTCACCACCGCCACTCCTGGGCACTATTCTGTTCGCGACCGACCAATCAGCGATCGGCGGCGGCCGGGCTTCCCTCAGTCGGTGGAATGCGTCCTTCCCTCACCCGCCTATCCCTTCACAACGGTCGCGTTCTCTACCACCAGAATGCATTGTGGAAGACGCCCACTGCTAGTGGCGCCACCGGCGCCGCGACACCCGGCGAGACCAGCGCCCCCGACGACGGAAACCACAACCAAAATAACAACAGTTCGCTACGGCGTTTTCCGCGCAAGGCGCTGACGGGCGGCGGCTCGCTGCGACGAAGTTACGGCGCTTTCTTGGGCCGGCGCTACAACGACATTCTCTCGGCCGGTTTCGGCGCCATTTTGGACGGAGTGGGGTCCGGCGGGCCGCTGTCCTCGCCGCCAGACTACGAGGTGGCCATTCAAGTGAGCCGACCGTTACCGGGCAACGGGATACTGACCGTGCCGGTGAATCCGTTGCGGCGATCGCAGACTGACCGGGAGATCGGAATGCATCTCTACGCCAGGGACGTTGTCGTCTGTAGCGATGCCGGGTCACTGGGGGTGGTCGGTTGCACGGCCGGAGAGAATCTGGTGGCGGATGTGGAGAGCGGGTCTGTCACGCAGCTGAGGCTGGAGGACGGAGAGACGGCACTCTGATCCGGGTGCACAACAGGTGGGGCGGTGGAGTTGTGAATCGATCAGGATGGCAGCGCCAAGGTTAACTAGGTAAGATTAAACGAGTAAAGATGGACGTCAAGTATTTAAGTAGTTGGTTTGAGAGAGCAATTTGAATTTTTTGGGAATAGTAAACGTCGCTTGTCCATATTAACAATAATAACAATTTCAAGGAAGCGAATCTAAATTTTAAGAAAGCTAATCTGAATTACATGAGATCACATTTTTATGAGAAAGAATCTTATTTCTAGAATAGGGCTCACAAATTCTCAAATTTCAAAATAATTTCCATCCCATTTCATTAGTTTAAAGAAACCAAATGAGATTTTTAAGGAAAAGATAAAAACATCTTATGGAGCTAGTTAACTGCTCAAGTGACTGAAACTATCTGCAAGCTACTGATTTGTGGAACGCTTGATAAAATAGGAATATCTGCATACTTTTGAAGTACACTGTATTGCAATATTAACTTGATTTCTATCTGGGTTTGTGTTTGAGCTGGATGCCACCTGACTTGAGTATGATCTCCATGGCGCGAAACTTTACATTAATACCATCCGGCCATTTATCACTTGTGAGCCTTCATTTTTGTGCACGAAACTCATTTATTACATGTGTGTTTCGCTATCCGATTGAGCCACTTAGATATCCGATGTTTTATAACCCTGGTTACACTGGCCAAGCATTCTTAGCCGGGCGCGTTTAGACATTGAACAGAATCGGCGCGTGCCGCACGTCATTGACTTGATTAGAAATGACTAAGCACTCTCGAATGACAATTCCTCCATCTCAATTGTGCTTTAGAAGGTGCGTTCAAGTTCTAATAAAATTCGAGCACGTGATCAGTATCGCTTGCGATGGGCACGATCTCGAATGATAATTTCTCCATCTCAATTCTGCTTTAGAAGGTGCGTTCAACTTCTAATAAAATTCGAGCACGTGATCCGTATCGTTTGCGATGGACACGATCTCAAAGGACAATTTGCCCCAATCTCAATTCTGCTTTAGAAGGTGCGTTCAACTTCTAATAAAATTCGAGCACGTGATCCGTATCGCTTGCGATGGACACGATCTCAAAGGACGATTTGCCCCAATCTTAAGCACACTTGAAATATCTCGAGCAACTTGAAGGATGCTTACAGTGTAACTAGGTTGTTAGGCTCTTATGAGGCATGTAGGTTGAGAGACAACCTGGTCCAATTACATTTCGTAATATGAATAAATGAGGTACAAAAGGAATCGATAATCATGATTACATATTGAAATTATATAGAAATTGTGTGTCTATTTTTTATTTGACTCATGAAATGCGAAATTGTTTCCTTAGTAGATTTAAATCGGGAAGTGCTGTCGGATTAAATAGTGCAGTGAATCCTGTCTCGTAAATACAAAACAAATCTTTGATAGAGAAACGATTTTGCTTAAATGACACTCCCAATTTCAATTGTACTATTTTTAGATTGTAAAATAATATGCTGTTTACGCGTATACTTGTGTATTTGAATTCAGCACAACAGCATATATTTTCAAATCCTTTGTAATGTACATTCTACACCTGTATAGAAAATGGCGTACCCCTTCCATCATTTACCAGTTACACGATATAACTTATTCCTGTTCGCATTTGAACATCAAAATGGCGATGACGTGGTCCTCTTTTGCCTTAACTTTAAAGAGGCTGAGTGGGATCAATATTTAGATAATTATTAAACTTTAGCGCTTCCAAACACCGTTGAAGCAATTTATTTAGAAATTATCCCAATCGCCGCCATTAATTTAGCCAACATGATATTAAACTCTTCAAGTCATTGGCTAAAACTTCGCAACTTCTGACTCAAATGGAGTCCTAACTGTACAATCAATCTTAACAAGATTTTGAAACGTAACAAGAATCTTGCTACTCAATTATCATATTTAATAAAAGTAGCCGCTATGCTTGCAAGTATGGAACTCATTGATGGGATCAATTTCTATCTGATGTAACCCCCTTTTTTCAAATTGGTCACAGTATGAACTACTTCCTAAAATGCGGGCATCATATTGTCTCTCCCGCAGGAAGCAAATGTCATTCGGCTCTCTTATCATTATACCGCTATTTTCATTTTGGGGTTTCATTAAATAAATATATTACTAAGATATAAAAGTTGTCATGAGCAAATTTGGCAAATTGATTACTCAAAGCGTTTGATAATGTTTGCATGGGTTTGGTATCGCGCAGTTTTCAAAACAGATAATGTGATAATTGATGGAACACCTTTCGGTTGTTTTTATCGATAAACACGAATTTTTGCAGTAATTCGAGGCACTGATGCCTTTTTTTTAGCTTTTAGAGACTAAAAATGGGGTTTTTCTTGATCATTTCAAATTTGTAAACACACGGTAAGTGCATATGAAACATGTAATAAAAAGTAACTTTTTGTAATGAACAAATTTGGTTTCGTATTTCTTGTATATTGAACACTTATTAATTATCCTAGTTACATTGGCCAGACATGCTTCATCCAAATATGCTTGATTAGAGTGCGTTTAGATATTGAACAAAATCGCCTCATCTGTGCTTCGACAAGAGATCACTAGGCGCTCTTGAATGACTATTTGCCCATCTCAATTGTGTTAAAAATGTCAATTGTGGTTGAAAGGGTGTGTTCGTTTAAATCTAGCGCCACTTTTTAGCGGTGTTCCTGGCGCCATCTGGAGTCCATTCGTGACAAAATGTTCCAAATTTGGCCGTAAGAGGTCGCCACCTAACGAGTACATTTTATTAAGGGTTCTGCTAATTGGTTTCTTGAATGTAGTCTGAATCACATCGAATCACCAACACCGCCATTTCATCAAGGATTTAAGAAGGCATATCAGTTTTATTATTTATGACCCCTCGATCAGAAAACGCTGGCAACCTGTGATTGCAGTTGAACAGTTTCGCGTTTTCCTTGCGTGTTTCTCGTCTCTGTAGCTCTAGTGAAACGCCATTGTCTAGTGACAAACTTCATTAACGCACCCAACAGTCTATTGCAATTTATACTAGTTGAGACTTGGCTACATTCCTAGTTGAGACTTGAGGTCAAACACCGAACACGTGGCCAAAGGTTGAGTTGGTAAGTCCATCGCGCGTTCAGCAGCTAAGTTCATTACTTTGGACGTAACAAAGATTTTTGTTAAAATTGTGTCACTTGAACCGCAGAAGAAACACTTTATTTCGACCAGCATCTTTTCGAAATGACCAGCGAAGGAGGAAAGATCTTGTCGGGAACAGAAGTGGCCAAGTAAGTAAATGTATAATTGAAGATGGTAATTGTTTCGACTCGTAGCCGCCTTGCATATTAACTTTGACAATGGGGATAAGATTCCATCTAAATGTTTGTTGAAGAGGTTTACCAGTGATTGCTCATCTTATACCCCTGAAAATTAAGACTCCTTTCTAAAAAAGTGTGTGCGTAAGGATTACGCGCGGCAGAAGTTCATGTAGTAGTTCTTTGGCGGAGGAGGAAAAATTTCGGGTAATGTTTCATTATTTGGACGCCTGACGAACATGGCGGCCGACTCAATTGCCGCAAGCCATCCATCTGTCGTGGTGTCATCAATCGACCACTTTAGGCCTTCAAGGGGCTTGGATGCGGTGGACGTGGAAAAAAATAGAAGATTAGTTGCTGTAATTGCTTCATTATTTATTGAATTTTTAGGTGAAAATGTGGCAATTTCCACATTTTAAAAAGTTTAACTTCAAAAAATTTGATTTGAATCGTTTATTCGTTCGCTTCACCGAAGCGGTTTTTTGTAAATTTGTATTTTTATGAATCAGGCGGTATATTTTTGTCTTTTAAATTTGATTCTCAAAAATCAAATTACGTCATCTGCGCATGCGCACAAAAACAGAATGAGTGGAATTTGGGGATTGCGCGCTTGCGCAGATGACTTAATTTGATGTTGAGAATCGGGTTTGAAAGACCAAAATGTGGGTCCTGGAACAAATCCAGAAACTGCTAAATGAAATATGTACAAATGTGAGCGTCACGTCACAATTACGTGGCAAACTAGGCGTCCGCTTTTCACTGTAATTTCACCGAAAATTTCTGAATGTTCTTGCGGCTAGCAATATTTCGTTATAAACTGTAAAATTGCCACGTCGCGGCGATAATTATATCTAAATCTAAAACGTAATGGGACTGGAACATCTTGAATTTGTATGATAAATAGTTGTACCAGGGACAGCGCCGGACGAAAAAAGACGTACAGAGTCGTCGAGAAACTCTTCAAATAAAATAGAAACCCCTCTATTATTCAATAAGGATAAACAAACGACTGTCATCAGTTTCAGCGGTTCTCAGTTACTAGTTCATCCTTATTGAATGAGTAATAAGAGGTTTTTTTAAATTTTATTGCTCGCTGACTACGTATTTTTTCGTCAGGCTCTGTCCCGGACACAACTCGCTATTAATCATATTTCATTATGTTTTAAACTTAAATTTAACATAATTATTTTTTTTTACATATTTACATCGATGATGAGCTAGCTGGCGAGGCTCTTTCAATAAAAATATATAATAAACTGTATTTTAAATGCGGTTTATTATATTTTTATTTATAGCATCGCCAGCTCGTCGTAGATTTTCCACGGTTCTGTCCCGTGTTTGTTCGCTTATGCATAAGCATTTTAATAACCATCATTCGAATCTGATGTCTTATTGCTAATTAAACTTCTTATTTTGCGAAATAAAAATATTAACCAGCAAATTGTCGAAATTTAAAAAAGAACCTTTCATCAAAAAGGTCACATTAAGTGTTTCATGAAAATAAGTTGTAGTCGGGCTCATGATTGAATATAAATTTTAATTTGTATTTACCACAATTCAGTGAAATGTTTAGACGAAATTTTATGTTCCATTTTGCCTCATTTTTTTCTCTAATTATTATTTTCTTTATACATTTTAAAAAAAAAACATTTTAGTGACATTAAGGCCCAGCTGAAGATAGAGGTGGCAAATCTCCAGGCAGCTCATCCTGGATTCGTGCCAGGATTAGCAGTGGTGCAAGTAGGAAAAATAAATAATAGACTAACTAACGTTCTACTAACAAATTGATAATGTCTTAATTTTCTTACTATAATTTTTGGAAACGAAATTTAATCGAGTCTGTACATTAGCATACAGAGACTGATTGATTAATATTTCTACGACTATCTTGACATTATTAGTCTTTTTAACCCCATCTTGAACCTGTCAAAAGTAATATAATTTCTAAAGAACTACAAATACTCTTATAATTATGTGAAATTACATTGATTGATGCAGTAATTATTTGGAAAACTTATTAACTCTTGGTCGCCAAAGCACTAGTAATATTTTCGTCATTGCCTAACAAATTGCAGTCTTGTTTACTGGGCTAACCTAAGAATTCTAGTATTTTGTATCAAGTTTCTGTGCGATTAACTGGAAATTGCTTGCGCAATATTTTCCATTGACCTTGTTTGTTGCGGTCAATATTGTTGAGTACATTGGCACATATTGAGCAAGCTGTTTCTGCAAGATAGAAATGAAATCAATCCGTCCTCAACAAAAAACACGAACCACTTTTATTGCTACAAAAACATTCTAAAAAAATCAATCTGAGCAGCCACAGTACAAGTTAATGACACCTACTGTGCTGCGACGGTTTATGTTCAATTAAGACAATTTCATATTTAGTTTAGCAGTCTGCCACTAATTTTATTAAAAATCAATCATGATTCAAATACAAAATAAAAAATACATATTTAAAAAGTAAAAGCATCAGCGGTAACATAAACCTGAATACTTTGATAACGTTTTGAATTACAAATGCAATTAAAAAATGCAATGGAATACATGCAATATCAATACCACCTTTTTATTCCAAACTTGAAGAATCTGTGAGAAAGTCATTATACAAATCCGAGGGTGGGGGGAAATAGCATTGAATGATATTAATAATTGTTTATTTCCCCGAAACGTTTCATTTTTCCTATTTTGATCGGGCAGGCATTGAATTACTGTGAATATGAGAGCAAATACACAATACCTTGGTGAAGAGAAAAATGTGATTTGAATAGGTTGGCGATCGGGAGGATTCGAATGTTTACATTCGAATGAAAATGAAGTCGGCAACAGATATTGGGATCAATCCACAGCACGTCCGGTTACCCAAAACTACCACCCAGGATGAGGTAATAAAAATGAAATTCATAATGGGTTTTCCCTACGTTTTGTTCATGTTAATCGCAATTATTTTCCTCATCTGCCGTCCTGGATTGACTTATTTGTGAATGGGGGGGACCCAGCCCTGGGACTAATTTGAACGCTATGTCAAAGGTCTTATATTTAAAAGTTCAATTTGGCAATTGGCGGAATTGCTTCAAGTTATCCATATCCTTTTATCAAGAATTCGTTCACAGAAATCCATGGAAAGTGACCAGTTTAATTTCAGCTGGTGTTGAGATATTGATTTTTTGTGCATTTGAGTTAAATGCCATTGACCAAAAATGCCTACCTCGCTTAATTATTTACAGCTGTTGGAAGCGATCGAGAAGTTAAATAAAGATACCACTGTCCACGGAATTATTGTTCAGGTAACTAAACATTCTGAAGGAGTCGTAGAAATGTATGCCTGAAAAACATCGATATTATCGCGTGCTAATGGAGATCGATATACACTTTCTAGATGCCGCCAGAGTCCGATCATCCCATAGATGGTACAATTGCACTAAATGCGGTGTCTCCGTTGAAAGATGTGGACGGGTAAGTTAAGATGTTTGATGGCAACGTTGCCCTGAGGGGAGTAAGATGTCCAATCGTTATAAGAGTCCATTCACGAAAGGATATGAAAAGCAATTATCTTTTGCTTAAAAATCTAGTGCAACACATAAAAAATTGTTGTGCTTACTCGCCTGCAACTTTTGATTTTTATTGGGTTTCAAATCGTGTACTATTTGTTATTTGTATGTTATAATTCTAATAAAAATATTTTTATTTTCTAATTGGCTAACTTATTTATAGCCTGAATAGTATTAATGCCGGGAAAGTGTCTCGCGGAGAATTAAACGATTGCTTTCTGCCCTGCACACCCCACGGATGCCTGGAACTCATCAAGCGCAGTGGTCAGTTTAAAACTAGGTTTTTTTGTATTTATTGCCTGGTACTGAAATGTTTTGGTTTACGTAAAAAGCAAATTTCGTCCCGCTCTTGTATAGAGAGCGCTATTTTGACCCTCAAAAACACAGTACTCGCCCGCGTCCCAATATGATAGACAATGCACAACAGCATGCAGGCTTAAATTAATAATTTCTCGATTTCTTGATTGCAATGCATCATTTAGGAGTGACAATCGAGGGAAGCCGCGCAGTTGTCCTTGGCCGCAGCAAAATTGTGGGCGCGCCCATGCACGATTTGCTCCTGTGGAATCACGCCACGGTGACCACATGTCATTCGAAGACGAGGGATTTGCCGTCGGTGGTGAGAATAAGCACATTTTCTTTTCAATTAACACTTTATTTCAGGACCGCCGTTTTTGTCGTTCGATTGTTAGTATATTATGTTCAGGATTCCGCACGTTTGTTATGCAGTGCTACCAATATATTCTTTAGACTCTGAAATTGATTGTAATTCATGTTTACCATCTTTCTGCAGGTCCACGAAGGGGACATCGTGGTGGTGGGAATTGGTCGTCCCGAGATGGTGCGAGGCGACTGGATTAAACCGGGCGCCGTGGTCATTGATTGCGGCATTAATGCCATTCCAGGTAAGAATCGACCACATCGGTAATTCAATTTTCAATGACGAAACTTAATAGTATTTTGGGTAGTTGAGTCTATTGAATTTACTATAAATTATCATATTTTATTGTTTTTAAAACTACAATCTCTAATAATAGTTATTGGAATCGGCGTTTAGAAGCTCGCTCTTTGCGTGATTTTATTTATTTGCTGTTTCAAGCTTCTAGTAATAGATTGGGCACATTTTCAACAGTACCCCGGGATCGAATAATCAAGAGCCCGCGTCGGGAATCTAACCCGGGACCGCCGAGCCACAGTCAGTCGTAATACTGACTGGGCTACGATGTGTCGATTTGGTAATTGACGTTGGGTGGTCGTATCAAAAGACAATCTGTAAGATTATTTCATTTTACGTAGATGCGACCAAGAAGTCTGGCCAACGCCTGGTTGGTGACGTGCATTTCGAGGAAGCTCGAAAACTGGCGTCTTTCATTACTCCAGTTCCGGGTGGCGTCGGTAATTATGCCATTTTATTTATGTGTTTATTATTATGTTTTCTACAGAGCTGAAAAGTCTAGTGTTTGTAATTATAAAATTGTACAAAAATATAAATTGAACCCTCGAAGCAATGCTCATTATTGGTTAAATTGAAATTGTTTTTTGGAAAGAGAATTTTTGTTATTGAGTTAAAATTTAGTATGTTAATAACTTGGGGTGCACAGATTTCAGAAAAATTTGTTTATTATTCTTTTAATTGATTCAAATATTTTTCAGGCCCTATGACTGTGGCCATGTTGATGAAGAACACTGTTCTGGCCGCAACCCGCGCAATCTCTTTGCAAACGGTACGTAACATATCGCGTGTTGCCGTAACCAAGTCTGCCTGCTCTATCATGTAGCTGCGAATTTGTTCGAACTAAGATTTCTATTTTTGATAGAATACTTTTTATAAATTATCGGTTAAGGTTTACCAATGCCTATTTATTGCAATTTTAATTCTTAGAATTCAATATTTATATAATATCTGACTAAGCATGAACATGCTGTTATAAAGTGTAAATATAATTAAACACAAATAACTGGTCAAACTGCAATTTCTTTTAAAATAAGTTTTCTCAAATTCCCATGTGTGGAATTTTTTGTTAAATTTTAGCATTTCTTTTCGCATAATATTCATTAATCAGGTTTAGCTTTTATTTTGTATTTTGTTATTTATTAAATGGTTTTCGTCTTCCTGTTAGGCATTTCTTATCTTTGTGGTATATTTTTATGAATTATATTTTTATTCGTAGGCCGCTGCTGCCGCCGAACCATAATTTTTTTTTGTAATGACCAAAAATATTATGTGACAATCTCTCGAGACTATTAATATGATGTAAACTTATTACTACCAGGATTTTGATATTTTATTTAAGCTATTTCGGTCGATGTTAACAAATTTATTTTTTATACTAATTGCTAACGGCCATATCAATCTTGTTTTGTCAGTATTAATTGTTCCAACTTTTGAAGTATATATGAACCTATAACGTACTGTATTTGTGCCTTTACTGCAACTTTTATTTCTATTAATAAAATCGCCCGATGTGGAAATTGGTTTTTTTTTATTGTTCAGTTTTTGTCGAAAAATATCCAGTTTCGATGCTAGTAAGGTTTGAATTTCGCGCGTGGAAGTGTGATGAAATTAACATATGATTGTCCATGTACATTACCTCCTACGTACATAATCTGATATTTCTAATTTATTTGGGAAATAAAGTATATAACGTTTTTATGTAGGATGGTTAAATGTTTTTATATGGGATGGTTTTATGTACGCTTATTTGTGGGGAAAAGGTTCAGAATAATATTTTTTTACTAATTTTAGTTGAATTTTTGAATACTTTTTCATATTCTGGGGATAATTACATATTGTTGTCTGCTAATGCTATTCAAAATGGCGGCCTCCTGAGCGTAGTTGGATAATCGTGCTTTTGTGGCCGAAATCTCGTAAATAATTGATGTAATTGGCGAATTATCGTGTAGAACTAGCGAAGGGTACATTAACAGATATTCCATGACCGTTTTGGTGCAACGTGCAGCTCAAATGAGAAAGAGAATGGCCCATGGGGCCGTGTAGTTGGTCTCCCCTTGCCTGGCACAGATCCAAATCAGCCTTTTCCAACCTATGGACCGCGTTCGCAAAAAAGGGAGGTGGAATAAGTTCGATTATAATGTTTACGCACTCGCACTCTAGCGTTCTTTCAAGTGGCTTGTGTGGTCGCAGAATACCACTACACGACTGTAGTCTCAAGAGGCAGTTTGATTCGACGGTTCGCATTTTTGGTGGACTGACGCAGCAACTCGATTTATTCGCCAGTATACATACACCTTAATCAATTTAAACCGATACTCGTTTAAAATGGTAAGTTAATATTCTAATGCTTTAACACTATGAACTGTCTAAACGTCTGCATGTGGAGTTCAGCATATGTTTGCAGTTTGCTTGTGAACGACCAAAAACAAAGTACTGTAGTGGCATCTACAACTTTGCTTTTTAACAGATCACAAATTACCTATACGTTATGGTGTGCCCAAGTGCTTATACAGTACATACTGTGTTATTAATTTAATTAAGAGTACTTACAAAAAAGTCTCAATTTAGTGCAAGCAATGCAATTTGCATTATAAAACTGCGCCCAGGCACATCTTGCTCGACTACAGTGTCCTATCTTTTCCACTCGGCAGAAATGCCCAGACTTCAGCTGCTCTACTCAAGTCAGATACATACCACCACCCTTGACCCGAACTACTCCATGCCCACAAGCAACAAAAAAAAAACGAGGAAGATGTAACTCGTCCAAACTACAGTAAATCTCGAGGCAATCTTTGCTTACAGCTTTGCTCCGCCCCACGTCGAGCTCTTGTATAATTCGTATGATTGAATTGGAGAGGTTAATTGTTTCTCTGCATGTCCTGTCGTCTCTCTAACGTGTAAATTACATGATGAAGATTTAATTTAGTCATACATGGATGACATGATTACATGTCATCAACTGAAGTGGTTCATTGGTCATCGAAATCGAATGGCGGATATCGTCTTTCAAGACGTACAATTTTAAATAAAGTACGCTCATTCGGATTCACTAGGTAGTATTAGAGTATGGTATAGCACAATCCTTTTTTAACCCCGGACACTCATTTTAGTTAAATGTAGATACGAGCGTTTACAGAAATTGAATCGATTTGTCGCGCCTGTTCTGCCAGAATTTGTGAGTGCGTTTGTGGATCCGATGTGAAATTTTAGTTTGGAAACCAACATTTGCACAATATTTATGAAGTTACTTGTTTTGAAAAGTTCTACCACATTTAATTAATCACAGTTCACCTGTTGCGTAGATTCAATTTTTGCTGCTCTTGTACTAGAAAAAATTGTGATTATTGGATATTATAAATTTAAATGTTTTTACTCATTTGGTTTTTCATTTGTTGCACTTTCCCATTTTTAAAGTAAAATCGATATGGGTTGTGTCCGGGACAGCCCCGAACGAAAAAGATGAACAGAGTGGCGAGCTCCGAAGCTGCAATATGATATTATCGTTTTTGAAGCTAGTATTAACTCTAACTAAAATGATAGTAATGCTATTATATTTACTTCCCCTTAGTATATGTTTGCTCAATTGATTGAAGGGCCGATTTATTGCGAGCTGGTCCCGAGTTTGTTTCGGGTCGAGGTCACTCACGACAAATGGTCAAACGAGAAAGCGCTCGGCCTGAAATGCTCAATTAAGAGCGGATCCACGTCAACAGCCTTTAAAGAATAATAAACTGATCAATTGAATTATAAATTAATGATTTTATTTACATTAATAAATTTGTAAAATTAAAGGTTCTTTTAAACTTTTCACTGAACTTTATAAACTCATATTTAGCAATCTGATGAAAAACTAAGTAAACCTCAAGTGACATCGATGTTGCCCTAAATTGCATGTATACCGAAAATCTGCCACTTTTTTTCGTCTTTTCACCGTTTTCGTATTTGTTGTACGTGGACCCGACCCTGCAATAATGATGTTCATTGAACGCTTATTCCGCTTTAAAACGTTTGCATTATTATTCAAAACAAGTAGTGTCGTGACCAAACCGGTAATTTTCAAATTCCATTACATGTTACTGAATCGGTTCTCTTTTTTTCTATATAAATAATCCTGTCATTTATTTTCTTAACATGTAGATTGGGCAATGGAAAATTCGACACCTGCCAATTACGCCACTCGATCCAGTGCCAAGGTAAACATAGCTGCACGTCTATCATCTTAACGTGCTTTGCATTGACGTTTCACCAAGGTCACCTGTCTGACATTGTATATTTTGTGTGTATTTCGCTGATAGCCGTGCAATGCAATTAATTAATGCAATTTGCGTTTGGCGGAAACAAAAATTTCCTTCATTTCTTTGCCAAAATCTGGAGCATGTTTAAATGATTGTAGCCACTTTTTATGACACGCATATAACGCCTGTCTCAAGGACAGTCTTTAAAAATATGGGAAGTACAAAGAACAAATGTGGGTTCGTAATTTTGCCAAGCCACTCTAGAGAACCACTCTAGACCTAGGCAGTGATTTTTAACGTGTATCTGATAACGTACTGTCCCACGGCTTTGCTTCCATTCCGAAAGAAGGCGCATTTTCGTACAGTACGCCCACGGAAAAGCAATGGTTAATCCTTCCTACTCACGACGGCAACCGGATGAGAGTTAAATATAATTTATATTTGTTGTCATCCGAATAGTCTTCAATATCTCATTAATTCAAATATCATTTTTATGAAATTTCAAATGTCGGCATTATTTACCGAAAACGAAGAGAACTACAATTTTTTGTCCAAATATTGTATCGTGATCAGAAATGGTGAATTCGGGACAGCACCGAATGAAGAAGACGAACCGAGTGGCGTACTCGTTTTTATAATAATACTTTACTATTATTTAATTAGAACTGGTAATTGCGGAAAATATAGAGTTTCGAACACACTGTATATTTTTCGCAATTACCAGTTATAATTAAACAATAGTAAAATATTATTGTATTATAAAAAGCGAGTACGCCACTCGGTTCGTCTTCTTCATTCGGTGCTGGCCAGAATTCACCATTTCTGATTATTATCACACAGACGTCTTAAAATCTTTCTCAATATATTGTATCTTGGTGCAAAAATTACCTCGTCTGGTTGATCCGTAGTAACAAAAATGAGAATAATCAATCAAG
>JAQGBY010003172.1:0-20144 GCA_034698785.1 Mycogona germanica
TGTTTAACTTTTTTGTTTAAACGATCTTCGTTGCCGAGTATCTGATTGAGTCCTGCAATCCCCAATTATCTCAGTGAGTTACAATAATGGTGGATATTTGAAATTTTTTCCCGTTGACCACCGCTACCTTCCGTCGTAGTCACCGAAAATATTTGAAGACAAATATCTACCTTTTGAAATAATTTCAAATATCCACCATTACTGTAACTGTCGGATTACATTGCTATATCTATCTAGCTTTCTTGGTATGGCATCGGGCATCGGGTCAACTAGTTTATATTTTTGTGTTAGACAAGGATATCAGTGTTATACCGTTATACCTGAATAAGTAAAACGACGCAGTATTTTTTATGACTGCAACAATTAAATATTGAACAATAAATATAATCTCTTTCGTCCGAATCAACTGTTGGCATTAATCTTATAGCTTCGTAGCTGATTAAAAAAATCACCTAGTTCAAAAAATACAAATTTAAACAGTGTGTTGCGCTGCGATCGGTGCGCTCCACCATCTTGGACTAGGTCGCATACACTCACTCTATAAAATAAAAAAATAATACCTCAAAAGATGCGTCGCAGCCAAATGGCTCGCCAATATACGACCTTTTAACCCTGCGCCCGCGCACCATTCAATCGCGCAAGCTGCTTCCTTCTTCTGCTGCCAGGCATGGTTTTATTTTCATTCGCCCTCTCCCGTCCTCCATCCCGATCTCTCTTGCTAGATAGACATAAGCTCAATTCATGTGTTTTCAAAACCGTATTGCTCATAGTGGCGTATAGGAGGCGCGCGTCCGTATAGAAATGATGCATTTGCTCGGGGGGGTCGAGATCTGCGAGCGTCGGCGCTGTGCGGCGTCCTAGTCGGCATAAAAGCGCCGTCGTTGCGGCGCCCTCGCCACGTCATCGTCTCTCTCTCTCGCTCACAAAAACATCGCCGTTGGCGGTGCTTCTCCGGATCCGGGTCGACCGAGCTGCTTCGACCTCCGGGCTCCCCCATCTCTGATCTCCGACAATGGACGCGACCCGTCTTTGTGTTTTTTTCTTTGCTTTTCTTCTTACCGTTTTGGAATATGCACTGGTGATTTAACGAAGCTCGATCGCAGTTGGAAAAAGTCTAAAACCTGCTGTGGCCAGCATCCACACACACACATCACATTTTGATAAGCCTCCCAACTTAGGGCTACATGAAATGCTACACGGTGTTTCCGCACCATACGAGGAGCACATTTTTTCACCAGTATCCCGGGATCGAATAACTCAGAACCCGCTGTGGGAATCGAACCCGGGACTGACGCTCCACAAGCCTATCTTCAACTGAGCTCCGAAGGGTCGAACGCCTTTATCTGGTTAATTTTATACAATACAGAGTTCTATATTGCCACACGCGCTCGAAATTGGGCGAATGCGTGCCTTCGTGAACGCGGATTCCTTCTTGAAATTGAAACGGTGAAGTGGCATTAAAAGTGCAACGCAACCATGGAATCAAGCGCGTCGAATGACACTGGGCATATTTCTTAAAACTTTTTCAATACGGATGCTAAAGCTCTTTCACCAAATCAGCAATCATTTCAGATTTCGGGACAGCGCCGATAGAAAATGAATGGCGAGCTCCAAATACAAAATATTTATATTATTTATTATGACTTTCATATATATTTTTTAATCCAATCAACTGTAGTCAACCGCACTATAGGCGTTACGTCTCCCTCATGGTGCTTAGGCACTGTGCGAGGGGCACGACCAGTATCCCGGGATCGAAATTTTAGAGAGCCCGCGCCGTGAATCGAACCCGGAACCGCCGAGCCACAGTCAGTCGCTAAACCAGCTAGACGGCGTAGAACTAACTGGACACACCATTCGTCAAGATCCAGGTGATTTGATCAGTTAAAAAATATAAAAACTTCACAACTTGCAGGTCCGCAATAACGTTTTCAGAAGTGAATTTTTTTAGAAACTCTTTAAATCACCTGGATCTAGACGGTTGGTAAGTGTGTCCAGTTATACATCGTCTAGCTTTTCACATAACACCTTACGTAGTAATTTTTTTCACAGATATCATATATAATATATATATATTATTATTATTATAGTCTGTACTTGACCTCGTTCATCGTTCGTTCTTCGCCCTGCCCCGAACTCATTTATTTTAATTATCAAATTCCCAAGACGTCCTTATATTTCAGATTACGTTTTTAAGGCAAAGAAGCGAGAACGAGTTTGAGACAGCAGAACTAAACGCGAGAAATTAATTCTAAATATTGAGTCTAGAAGCAGCACAACCATACACGCATCTGCGGTTTAATATTCGTGTAGATCCTTCCCCCTACCAGATATTATTTAATTTAAACCGACAGCAATTTTTTCCCAGTCGCGGATCATCCGTGGGACCACACAAAACTCGGGTCTGTAGCCGTGACCCGCTCATGGCGGATAGATGATTTAGCGCTCAGAGAATGGAGGGCGGGTGCTAGATAGACAAAAACCCAATTTGAAGATGCAACGCCATATAGAGAGTTATGGGAAGAAACGGTGGTCGTGAGGGGGAAGGCGGTTCAATATATGGAATCCAGCTAGAACCAGGTGGGGGTCCTGAAGAACTGCAGGCCTCCGGGGAATTTAAGCACGCGGGGTTCAAATATTTAACGTGTTGGAGTGGGGGGGAGAGACGCGTTCTGGTGGCACGGAGAAAACTGAGGGGTTCATCAGGAGGGGATGTAAGGGTGAGAGCTAGGGGATCTAGGTGTGCCTTGGGATTTACTGCTGGGGATGCTGCGTATGTTGACTGCTGCATGGAGATCAGTCATTGTACATACGCTGCAGGCGCCTGCCATGTTGGACATAGTCCAGTTGTTGACGGATCGCATGTGTGAATGGGGGTCGAGCATCTTCCAAAACCCTCCTGGTTTATCCTCTCTCCCTTACTTCTCCTCCAAACTGTACCACCGAAATGATTATTAATGGCATTGGACTGGGGGTGTCATTTCTGACAAATGATGGAGTTACTAAAACACGCAATAAACTTTTCAGTAATATCTTATACTGAACGAAATAGCTCGCGTCACACTTATCGTACATGTTCACATAAATTATTGCTGCATGTGCTAGTCCCGTCGAAACGGTTGCGATTGTGCTGCTCCTCGCGGGGACATGGTAAACTATTGATAGAAGCGCACTGACGTCTGAGTTTATCAGAGAACGAGCCGATAATTTATTCTATCCTGAGGCGGCGCGAGCCTTTCAAAATGCAATCGGTCATATCTTAGCAAATTGGTAAATGTTTCAAAAACCTTATTTTTATTTTGAGATGAAATGTTTATGTAGATGAAAATAAAATGTATGAGAAGAAATGTGGCCTCGCCGCAAAGGTTAGACAAACAATGATTGTAAGACCTCCATTCAACGTTTGCACGGACACACAAAAGTGAAAACAGCTAGCTTCCGGAATATACGGAACTGCTACAAATGGTTATTTCGATCCACTGACCTGAACAACAAGGGAACCGATGCACCAAATTGCCTCAGCTTCAAAATTATGCGCGTGCGAACAAAGCGGATCCTTCCTCCCCCCTCCTCCCCCCCGAGTTTGACATCCCGACTCCAACTCCAAACACTCACTCACACAAAACCTGTAACACAAAGCGTGTAAGTTCTTCTCACGCCATTTCCTCATAAGAACAGGACCACACGATCGAATGTTTAACGTTGGTCGTCCAATGCCTAGATGACTGATTCCAAAGGTCACGTTCGCTTTATCAGGAATAATTAATGTCAAAAAATACTCTTTCTTCGAGTGTCGAAAAATTTAATTGTCAAGACATTCGATCAAAAATATCGTGGTCACTCGACTTTAGGCACACCCTGTCCAACTTAGTTTCTTAGATGTGCCATCGTGATCATCATTGTGATTTGACACAACAAAGATTCGATGTAGATAGTCGCTACGAACTACTAAGACCAGAGTAGAACTTCAAATGTAGGGTAATGTGATACAATCTTCAAAATCCGGTGTCGAGCACGAAAATGAATAAATGAAAATGATTCTGTTATCGACAAGAATGATTCAGATTTTTTATTCATTTTCGTGCTCGTCATCAGTTTTTGAAGAATATGTCCAGCACTTTCCCACATCATCATCCTACATTTGAAGAACTATTAAGAGTTTGCGCACAAATTGAAGCCTAACAAAATACCTTGGACGATATTCCCTGGCATATGGTAAGTCATTGGGTTTCAAATTTCGTCCTTTCCCCCTTCAGTCACAAATTATACATCCAGCATATTACAACTACGCATAAACACGTTAAAAGGTAATGGGTAAATTACAGTGAATGGACGAGAAGCCCGCTTTTACAGTTACTACAATCAGGTCCCAGGAGGGTATTTCAGGGAAGCTTGAGCAATAGCCTAGTACGTGCAGGGCGTGCTAATGAAAGTGAGGCAGGTGCATGTAACGTTCGACGATGAGAGATACACATACTGAAGATAGCCGATGTATCGTTGCAATACATGCGGTATAACAAGTACAGTCACCTGAGACCCCATGCACACACCTTCTCTATCTCGCCAGGTATGCGAGCACTCCGTGAGCAACAACACCTGCACATCAACATTTCAACATGCAGCATCCGTGTGGCATTCGTGTACATTCATTGTTAAAGTTAAAAATTTATCTTTCAAGAATTCTAATATTTATCTCAAATTATAACGAACTATTGGTTTTCTGGATTCTTTTTATTAACGGGAATTCAAACGAAGAACATTCAGGTGTAAGGCCCATTTAGGTGAGAAATTTGCAGGATGACTTTACATCGTCTAGATAGGATCAAACGCTTTGTTTTAATTCGATGTGACCGGGCCCGGGTCTAACAATGCCAACTTTTTTTTTAAAAAGCAAAAAAAAATCATTTGACCGCAATAACCACTGCATTTAAAATTAAATTGTGCAAAAACAATTCGAAAACAAATTCTCTTCAATACATAATTTTAATGAAATTTCGGGGTCAGAGAGTGGATCTCAAGAGGGTTGGGAATAAAACGCAAAGGATTTACAGGAAGCCCACAGTCCAATTGGTACGATGGCCAAGCACCATAACAGTCAAAAGGAGATATGGCTGTTGTATGTAGGTGACGATGTGATGCAAATCGTTTCTGGGGTTTTCCCCTACTTCACTGGACGAATGCTCTCTCTCTCTCAAATCTCCCCGCCATTTCCATCATCTCTCACCGCACAACAAGGCACTCGCTTTTTGCATCCTCATAAAAATTCTAAGGGGTGGGATTTTATTTGGTGCATTGGCGCGGGGGTGCCAATTGAGCGTAGGCCCTCGCTCTCTCTATCTCTCTCTCTCTCTTTCTGGGTGTACTGGAGACTCTGACAAGAGAACTAGGTTCTTCTAGTGCGGGGCGGATGTGATTTATTCACATGACTTTAATGTTTTGTTCGGCGTTGCGAAAGTGACGATTGCGTGTCTACAGCAAAAATGTCCCGTAACGGCCACGCTCATCCCTAAGACCACATAAATACGTTACGAACTATTCACGTTATGACATTTCATTTAAATGTAAAAAGGTTTTTTCAATTTTGAAATTATGTTTGCGACGGTATAAAATAAATACGATCGCATCTAATCTAGATTTGTTCTATATGTTATCTTTAGGAACCCCATTTTAATCTTTAAGATGTCCTTGATAATCCCTGTTTTGGGAATCGCGCCGAACGAATCGCAACGCCACCGAGTGACGATATTTTTAGCCTCCACGTCGATTGGTAATCGGTTTTTATGAAACGAACCTCCGAGCAGCCACAGTAAAACAGTATAAATATTAATTGACAATTACTTCTCTCTTTCTCTCTCTGCGCGGAAACTTCTGACCAGTCGACTAGCTTTCGAACAAAATCAAGGATTGCCGGGAGAGGAAGAGGAAGGAAATAACCGAAAAAAGCACACGCGCCCGCATCCGCAGACCGTTCTTTACTGCGAACGGGGGTGACCGTCTGAATTGCTCGTGGGCGTCCCCACGGCGTCCGGGGTCGAAAAGCGTGACGTGTCCGGTGATTAATAATGAATGGTGCGCGTCTTAATGGAATATTTTACGAACCCATTAGGTACAAATTAGAAGTGACGCTGGCTAGTTCGGAACACGCGTGTTGGGAGGCGAGGGTGGGGTGCGTTGGAAAAGGGGTGATACCATGAGGAGGGGGGGCTGGTGCGTGAAGGGTTTAGCTACAGGGGACCAGGGGTGGTGAGGGGTGGGGAGGGTTAGGACGTATCGGGGAAGGGGGGGGGGGGGGTCTGACGTGAATTGGCGGAGAGGAGATGAGGGTGTGGGGTGTGGGTGGGAGGTAAACTCACAATTCAATAGTATGCAAATTTGGTACAATGGAAGTCGGGCGCCGGGACTATTATTGGATGCAGCAATATGTGCCGGCGACAAGAAATAAGAGAAATGCACACTTGCCTATATTAGAATGAATAAAGTAATTCGTTTCGACGGATGGAATCAACCCTCGTACTGACATGATAAAAACAGTTCATTATAAATATGAACATACGCGGGTGCGTTGAAGAGCGTATAAATATTCCGAACTAAGTTTGTATTGCCTCAGAACTCAGTAAGTAATTGGTGTTGTGGGTGGTTTTCCAGAGATTCGTGTCGTTTACCAATGCATGAATTTGGATTTGGCGGACTAAAGTCCCATTTGCAACTCTGCTTCACAGAAATGCCATTTTGCTTTGGTCAAACGCATACGGGAGGTCGCTCGTGCTCCTTAGTCCCAAACATTTTACTGATCAAACAGTGTAAATGAGGCTTCAAACATCAATTTGACCAAAATGAGCTAACATGATGAAGAAAAGAATGCAAAGTAGCGAGTGGAATAAATTCATTTTTTAAATTAAAAATTATCATGTACACTAATAACCCTGTCGAAATACCATTTTCCGTTGCAATATTGGCACACTATTTTCAGCCATTTGTTGCATTTCTCAAGTAGTAGGGTTTTTTATGATGAAGATCACTTGGAGTGGATTGTATCACTTGCGCAAAACATTCTGGCCTCATACAGGAAAGAGGCCCGGACGATTATTCAAATTGCTGCAAGAGGTAACGTACATAGTACGGGGGGGATCGTCGGAGTGAGCTGTACGTGAAAAAGAGGGGGCTGGGGGGACTTTTAAACGTGAACTCGTAGATCGGAACTGTGCTGTAAATGAATATAGGCCTACCGATGTCACGAGCATTAAGATCACACAAAGCGCACGTCCCAAACACAAAAGAATCGAAAACACATATAATAATTAGCGAACAGCCAGCACACGCCGAATAGGGCGTCCAGAGAATAGGGGTTGAATGAGGAAGGGGATAAATGAATGGATGGGCGAACAACTTCTTCACAGAATAGGAATTTCGTGTAGAACAAAATCTATATTGTTTTTATCGTCGGCGAGAATAGCTTCAATTCTCGATTGAAGATATCTTCCGAGCAATCCTAAGGGCGAAATGACTTGGCATTACATGTATCGTGAAAGATATTCTTACAAACTCAGGAAGTTCGCTAGAGGGCTCCACATGAATTGTCGAGAATTCAGCGGCAGATGTGTTAATTTCGAATCCGATTCTTAGCTAAAACAGAGCTTAACGTCTTACGCGGCCAATAGATCTTAATCGAACATTGACGATAAATATTTTTCTGACGCAATAATAATTTTATAGGATCTTAAACAACGATACAGGAGGAGTATTCTTGGAAGGAGTATTAATGTTCAGATGTACTATATGAACGACGTTTTTAATTTTAAGAGACCTCTAAACCCAACACCCCTGAAGATCATTAAATAAAGTATGGAATGTAATATTGATTAGCTGTAATTTTTCATATAATGGACCACAACACTTTAATGTAAACGTAAATTAAAAATGGGTTATTAAAGGGACCAAGCAAAATAACACCTGTATGCAACAACGCAACATATACTAAAATGTAGATAATTCGTTGATATGTCATTTATTCAAAATTGAAAAAAAATAGCTCATCAATATATTCGTAACATTGATTTTCTCAAATATCTACTAATAATTATTGTTAATATAATTTAGCAAATAATGCGCAGTTGAACCCCGAGTCTGAAACAGTTAGACCTTCGAGTAGCTATTGACGAATGATTCGGTTTAAAACTGCGTAGAATAATGTGTGATGCCATGAAAAAGGTCGAATCATACGAGCATCACATGTTTGATCATTGTCCTTGCACTTTGGATGTTCAATGGATAATAGGGGCATATAGATATTCGTAACAAACACATTGTGCTTTTTAAACGATAGTTTCAAATTTCACATTTAAAATTAAAATGTCGTTGCGCAGCGATCATAAAATTGATCGACTCCGCATTTTGCCAGCGCCACTCTGTTTTTGTATGACTTAAATTATTAAGTATACTGAGAGAATTCAATATCAACATCAAAAGACTGTCCGGCTGGGACCTATCTTATACGACAAGAAAACGAATTTTGAATTCGAAAAAGATCTCAAGAATTATCAAACAATATTCCATCCACTCTCATATGCATAATACATGCATATAATAGCGGCACACCACGAATGACAATGCAGGTGCACCGCCAAATGCAGGTGTACGTACATTGCAAGTAATTACTAAGTTTAGCCGCAAAGCAGCCTAAATAATAAAGTAAGACGATAATTACAGGTTTTCTTCAGTCGCCAAGCGACGAATGAAATACGGAAACGAAGAAAGTTTTGACAATTGACGATGTAATTCCAAACACTGACATTTGACAAATGCAACACCATATCAAATAAAAGCATAATTACATCAGACATTTCAATGACGTCACCATGTGTTGGGGCAAAAGACCATGAGTCGATTTACAAAGCAGAATGTCACAGATTCATCAAATCGTCCACAATCCTCTTTTCAGATGTACAGTAGATGTCAGATAGACAACATTAGGATTTATAGAACAAACACACAATCAAAAAGATTTGTAATTTTGTTACCTTTATCGGCGACGATGATGAGAAAGGCGAGCGGCAGAAATAATCCCAAAATGAGACACTGGTTCAGCAGGGAGCAAAGGTTACCACTGTTTGCGATACCCATTGTATATCCACAGCGTCGGTTCACTCGCATAAGCGGATGCATTGGACGAGCGAAAAAAAACAACTAAAAGAAAATTGAAAATTTCTTGTTGTGGGGCGCGCTCGGTGGGGTTCCCCGTGGACGATTTTCACCCAAAAAAATGTAAAAACTCAACAACAAAACAACGTAGATCACATTCGGACTCTACGATCGCGGCATCACTTTCAACCCTTACAAAACACACACACGACAAGATCACTTCCAATTTTCGTCGTGACAAGAGGGGGATTGCGTCCGTGTTTTCGAAGGGAGAGTCGGTCCGGAATGTAACGAGAATGAGGGGGTTAGAAGATCGGAGGGGGTTGAGTTGAGGGTTAGGTTGGGGGGAGGTCTAGAGGCGTGTCGGGGGTTGGTCCGGAACCCGTGGGCGGTGCGCGGATGACAGCTGGGTAATTGCCGGGTCACATGCCATTCGTCATGTTTTGTCAAAAATGTAGCCGAGAGACCAACCAACACTGAACACACACACACACACGTCAAGATCTCTCAAGAACACGCACAATTTCTCTAAGATCCACACACGCACCACCGGGACATTGTTTTCGAGCGCCAAGATATAATATTTATTATCCGGGCAGGTGAGATTTTTGCCCCAAAAAAGAGGTTAGAAAAACGCGGTCACTGCATCCGGGGTTGGTGGTGAATTATCTTGACGCGAATTTATATCGATTCCTCCTAGCCCCGACTAAAAACCCCTCGATCAATCGAAACACCTCGCGTACACAAAAAAAGGGAACACAACGGATAGCCGATACACACGTACACACCAAAAAATGTCTTGAGCGGGTCGAAGAAAGTGGTTTTTGGTGGACGATGATGGCGCGCGAAATCGCGCGGTATCCAGCGAAAAATTGGAGCGTAAAGTGGGGATGGATTCTTCCTTCACGGTCTTTTCGAAAAACACGTCAATTTTCGCAGTGGTGGGGGGAACGACAGCAAGTTTTCTACTGCAAAAATCTCTCCCGGTTCGCCGATGGAAAAGCGTTTGAAAACACGGAGATTGCTCTAGAGCGAGCGAGAGTACAGTCGAGAGTACGTACAGTCGATTCGCCTAGACGGTGCTCTGCTGCCTAGGAGACAGATGAATGCCGACGCGATCGCGATTGCAGACCGCGGTGTGCAAGCGAGGCGACGATCGCTCCACTGGCGGTAGGTACGGAAAAGCGGCGTGGCACGCGGTTTCCTGGTTTCAGCGCAACTAGCGGCTGCATCGGAACTGGTTGCTTGGCAACGGGGGAACTTTTTTTCGCTCTCTCTCGACCGCGCGCGCTAAACATTGGCCGGTGAGATGAAAGGGTAATGTCTTATCTACGGATGATGCCGGTATATTGTTTGTTAAATAAGACGATCAAGAACGGTCGATATTGAATTTGTATGACGTCTTGTGTGGGGGTTTGTGGTTAGCGTGTAGAGCTGCTTTTCCCGTGATCGCGGGTTCGATTCCCGACCGAACACACACAAATCATTCAGATTGGAAGTAGAACCGTGGGTCCCGTGGTTTCCAGGGTTAATGAATGTTTGTTAACGTCGGTGATTTAACATCATAACCCCCCCCCAGAGGGCTACCTGGAAATTTTGCCTAACCTAGGCTGCCTAGGAAAGGGGTATTTTTTACTTCTATTCCGAAAGAAGGCGCGTGAAGGAATTTCTCTCGCCCGAAAAATTCCGATTTCAGGGTAGACGTTAAAAATCCCTACCTAGGTATCAGGTTTAGGATAAGCAGAATTGGCAGGTCACCACTTTATTTACAATATTTACTAATACAATCAACTGTAGTCAACCGCACTTTACGTCCCCCTCATGGTGCTTAGGCACTGTGCGAGGGGGAACGACCAGTACCCCGGGATCGAAATTTTCGAGAGCCCGCGCCGGGAATCGAACCCGGGACCGCTGAAACCACAGTCAGTCGCTAAACCAACTGGGCTACGACGAGTCGTACAAGTTAGGGGTGTAAGCCAGAAACGCTAGTGGACCTTCTTAACAAATTGTTCAAGTTTTGAATTTTTTTCAAGATTGGTGATTCTGTAATTTAATTGTGAATATTGTTGTCGAATTGTTCGATTTTTCTCAGAGATAGGAATCCTCAAGCGGCTAAAACTGCGTCGATATGCCGGTCCATGCTACACTATGGATCGACAATCTGAACTGTGTATAATGTTCATAGTGTGTATAGTGTATACTGTATAAAATGTGTATAAGTCAACGTTATTGAGGGTGTGAATAATACGTTTATATAATAAATATATAAAAAAAAGTAATAAGCCAGTAAGACGTTTTCCCCCCTTTGATTCAGTTCGCAAATTGAGATGCAAAATAAAAGTGATGGGCAAGCGCCTGCATAAATTAAGCGACGAACAAGAGGAGTTGACAATAATATCAAAATAATGTGCCCTATCAAAAAGAATAATTAATTATTAAGATTCATTCGATTGCCCATTTCAATAACTAAGAATTCGATATTTTGTCCAAAATTCATACGATACGCGATCTGTGTCAACCAAATTCGAGTAGGGTTGAGTTCTCCTGTCCTATAACATCAATGACTCATTAACATTGAATGTTGCAACTTCGACATTTCTTCGTCGGTAGTTCATTAAAGCAACCTTATCGTCTACATTTCATTTGAATCTTGAAAAATCTTATCGAATACGAGTGCGACTAAATTGCATCAAAACGGTTTACCAATCACCTCTCAACATAATATTTTACTGTACATGCAGAAACCAATCGATTTATGTTTTTTTTGGTTTCACCATTCCTATAATGTGACAGCTTGAGTGAGCGACGTCGTTATTCTGTTCAACCAGTCTGTGTAGAAATGTATCGAGGAAAAAGTCCCTTTTCATTTCGCCGGTTTTACTGACAGCTCTTATCTCGCGTATATATAAGTGTCCGTGTGGAAACACGAGAGTGAATGAGGAAGGGACAGCGCTAATCCTTTCGAGACAAGTGCGCTGGCTCAAGCATTTAATGAAGTGCAAAGATAATGCGATGACGCCCGGGGTCCTTGCCTCCTCCTCCTCCTCACCACTGCAATATTCTTTCCGCTGACGACAACCAAAACTTAGTCAGCTAGACAAACGATTCGCAGAATTTGACGCGGAGATAAAGTGAAACGGCTGTCCATCACTTTAATTCCGCCAATATATCTTGGCCGCACTGCTAAGACCTAGTCTTATTACTAGGGCTTCTCTGTTACAAGGGCTTCTCTGTTACAAGGGCTTCTCTGTTACAAGGGCTTCTAGGCGAGTTACTTATGAAAGATAGTCGTTGTATCTCTTAGCTAGTCTAATTTTTGATGACAGATTATTATCTCTTTGATAAATCAAGATTTACAATTCAGAATACAGTCAACTACTTAGAAACTTAAATATTATTAACGAGACTCTATAAAGGATGGCTGATGTCTGATGACTGGGAAAAAGTCGCGTTTAAAAAATACAATTTTTTGTACTTGAATCAAATACTTTGATCAGTGTTTGGTGCCCTCTGTTGACGTTTCAGTGAATACTTGGTTCTTTGCAGTGATTTTAGATTGTTGATCAGAATACTACAACTACATGTTTCATTCACCCAATGAGCGTTTTAGCGCGTTCCTTGCGGTGAAATAGGAATTTATGGTGCAATAGCCACCTAACATCACCTGTTACAATTACAAGATGTACCCACAAGCAGCCCCGGATGGGGCCTATGGCGGGGATCGAACGACCAGTTAAGGACAAATGTGTCTCTGGGATATTTGTTAGGGAGGTCCACCAGCGTGTTCGCCCTAAACCCCCCCCCAGGGGCCGACCTGGTAATTTTGCCTAGCCCAGGCATAATATAAAGCTATCTAGGTAGGGATCTTTAACGTGTACCTGATATCGTACGGGCACGGGTCCCACGGCTTTACTTCCATTCCGAAGGAAGGCGTGCGTAGGAATTTCTCGCGCTCGAAAAATCCCAGAGGTCTCGGTCGGGAATCGAACCCTCGATCACGGGAATAACAGCTCGACACGCTAAAAACCCTGTTCAAATGACGAAATATGCCCTGTGACAGAATACAGCGCCCGAAGTTGTCATTACCTGAATTATTTTCACTAATATTAAACACTATATTGCTTTACAGGTTCCACCTAGAACAATATACTTTCTCATTAATTATATTTTATCACCGAGTTAACAAAGTTTTATGTAATTGCGTCTGTTTTTTGTGCGGCCAAATGTAAAAGGCAATTGGATTGGAAGGCGTCGTCGCGCGAATCGAACTGCGGCCAAAATTGAATTTGGAACTTTTTTTTTCGGGCATTGGCGCGAAACCGTCGGTGCCACAAACATTGAAGAAGCATTGGCAAACTTGACGACGAAAGAGCCAGGACTATTGCGAGCAGGGATAGCGGCAAAGAAGAAAAGGACGCAAAAAAAAATAGATAGAAAAAAGCAGATCGCCCGCAGCACGGCTGTTACGGAATTGTCATTGAAAACGGGGCGACATCTAGTAATTGGTTTGGAGCAACAGCCATGCAGCTTTTGCCGTTCAATTACAGTTTGGGGAGAGGGTTTCAATGACTGCATTCAATGCGGAATCCCGACTTACAGTGAAAAAGATTTGAAAGAGTAAATCCACTGCGCTTATATAGGCCTAGGCGTTGTATATATATGACCAAGTTCAACAGCCTGCAAAAAGGACATCAGCTCCCCCGACGCCCGATCCAGAACCCCCTTGCTCAGCAAATGAAGTGTTAGCGGTTTGGTTTTTCTATTTTTTTTTCCGCCGCCGAAATTCTTTGGTCAACGCTCTTTTCTCCAATCGCAACTCTAAAACTTTTCTCATTTTCACAACCTCTCTAACATCATGAGATCCAAACCGAAATCACTTACGATGTTTTTCTATATTTAAAGAAAACATGCACATGATATACTCTGTAAATAGGAATAATTTTCCGAGAAATATCTTGACTGAATTTTCTCACAAATTTGTTCGAAATGAGGCCGATTCTTAGCCGAAGTCCGGTATTCGGTGAAAAAGGTTAATGCCGCAAAAACTGCTGCCTCAGCCCGACGCCACACGTCACGTATCAACCATAGAACGTTCGCTTTCTTTTCAAACGTAAACTGAAATCAAGTGGTCACGGGGTCTCAGGAGGACATACCATCCACCTTCTGCTCGCTTATTTATTCCGAGACCATTTTCTTTGTTCAACAATCGGATTTCCTTTTCGATAGACATGTTCATGTACGCGGGTGCATTGCGTATTGCATCTCGTTTTTTCCTCACCAATTTCTCACTCTGACTCTGAGCCTACTAATCCTTTTTCTGTCATGGAACGGAACTGGCTTTAATCGAATGGACTCTTGTAAGAGCCAGCCCTTACGAAACACCAATTTCCGGTTGTGGAACTATCTCAACGAATTAAATTTCCGATGTACAGAGCGTACCATTTTTAACGCCCAGTTTACCTAATAAAATGAAATGTTTAGAGCGGAGTTGTTACTTTTTGTTCTTTGCGGTTCCTGTTCCTTAGACGCCAATTAAAAGATACTCTGTTTTTCTATGCGAATGCTCTAATAGGTTAGACTTGCTGCTCAAGGCAGTTCAAGCAATTTAGAATTGCAACGCAACGCGGCGCTGCAATCGGCGCATGTTTCATTTATGTTTTTGCATCTGCTTATCAATTATATTTACCCTCTCCGTAAAACACATCATTAGAACTTGCTGTACAGATCTCATGTCGTCGCTTTAATGAACATTTTAATATTCCAGTCCCGCCGTAGGTCTAGGAATTTTTTTTCGCGACGTCAATACAATATGTAAATTGTACTTTCTGTTGTTAATGCCTAACCTTTTTGATAGTTCACTGTTTGTTTTTTGCTGCCACGTAATTCGCATAAAACATTAGATACGGTGTACTAAATGAAGTTTTTTTTATTCACAATTAAATAAATATTGATCTGATTATTGTACACGCTGTTCCTAGTGTATAAATAAGAGCAAGTAATTCACTCACTATTCATAGTGACTCAACGTGAATCGAAAAATATACATGTAAAAACGCGGATATCTAAAAAAAAGATTTGATCTCCAGTTGACGTAAAAGGTTTACTGCATATGAAGGTTTGGATGATGATCGAAACGGCTAGCCGTAAAAAAAATTGTTGACAGAATCGTCGATTGCCTGTACAAGTGTATCCAACTGTTTCAGTCCACCCCTAACCATTGGATTCTGTGCAGTGACGTGACGGACATGGTGGAATAGTTGCGATATATATATATATATATGAGAAATTTGTTGGGTGGAGGGGGGGGGCTGACACCTTTCATCATAACAGCATGTTCACGTAGGTAAATATTGCTATCGACGTAAAAGTTTGTAATGCGCCAAGTTTTTATTTCATTTCTGAAACTGCAATGTTTCGGAAACGTGTCAATGGAGTGCTACGTGACGCAAACGTGTGCGTGTTGCCTACGTATGTTCGCCTACTTATGTAATGCGCGTATTCCGCCTTACATCCGCCTGAGCCCTTGTGTCGGCCCCTTACACATTCATAATAAAATATTAAAAGTACTCGTTACAAGTTCAGTTTGGAGTTTTCGGATTGTCCAGTTCAGATAATGAATCCAAACATTTACAAGAACAGATGCATCTTATGGACTTCTAGATAACCTGGATTGCGAAACTGTAATTTATTAAGATTTAAAACATTTTAATCGAGTACATGAATTTCGGGACAGACCGAACGAAAGTATTATTCGTTAGTATGTAACTCATTAGTATGACGAAAATCTTTCTCATTAAAACATTGTGATTTAAAATAAAGTTCATTTGATATATTTTATTATCTGATTCTTGTTTTGCAACAACTCCGTTACAACGAAAAGCGTAATTTACTTAATTGAGACTATTAAAAACTGACTAATTAAGTAACCAATATTGTTCAAGGGTTTAGCAGTTTAGATATAAAAACAATTTAAATACTCCTACAAGAGTGGTTTAATCTGCAAATAGATGTATATGCAAAAAAAAAGAAGATTGTTATAACTGATTTGATTCAGCAGCCACACTCAATCAAAAAATTTATGTCAAATAGAGAAGATATTTTCATTAGTGGATGCAATTTAACAAAAAGCACGATATTTCGGTTCATCATGAAAAAATGAAATAAAGAAGGTGATCACGTAACAAGAAAGTGAAACTCTCAAATTTGCACTACTTTTCTGTTTTCTTTCTGCATCCGATCGTTCGATTTTGACATAAAATGTGAGAATGTCCGGGTCTTTGGAGGATCTGAATATGGCGCCTGACGCTATTGCATATGTCCATATTACATATATCTGCGCACGTCAACAAAAATGGAAATGTCTGAAATGATTTGCTAGCCTCACATGTTGCTAACGAACGAATGGAGAGAGAGAGAGTGAAGAACGACGAGGAACACGACAACGCCGAGGACAAAAATAAGAGCCAAAATTCTTTTATCCCTGCTCTGTCCTCCAAAAAGAGACAGAGACGACAACAGAAGGTGCGAGAAAATAAAAGGTCGCGAAGCAGGAGAATAAATTGATCTGAACAGCAGTAGCCAAATTTAGAAGACGTGTATTGCACCGCCCCTTTCCACCACCTCAAGTGTACACTGTATACTGAATAGTCGACCTGGGATACGAATGAAGGAGTTGTTCCGCTGTTGTATTGAATGCCCAGTAGGAAGATATGGCGCCAAAAAATTAAATTGAAGCATACTTATCTAGTCAATTTATTATCTAAAACATTTGTCCAATCACAAACAGAAGAACTCACCATTAAAAAGTGTTCATATGTTCGAAGGGCAACTTCACATGTCATCTACATATCGTCTGCACTCTGAGAATGTTACAAAATCTTATAAAGAAACACTGAAAAAATTTATTCATAACCTAAAATTTAAAAAACAGATTGTAAACAGAAAACCGAATGAATTGAATATACATGTATGGCATGTCTGGATCATAAATTAACGATCGAATGAACTTAATGTTGGAGGTATTACGCCTCTGGGGTGTGCGGGGGCGATCGGTTGGTTTATAGTCGTATCTATGAAACATAATAGCGTTGTATCGAAACGTGGTCACATTGGGAATCGGTCTCATCTGATTGATTTGCTGCGACTTCCAATAAAATTATTTGCTGGCGATGCGCGTTTTTCTCCATCTGACGTCACTGTCACCGTCATTGCGCATCGTAGTGGGTTAACGCGCATGCACTATAATTGTCAAGGCGATCGCAGAATTTGCATTGACATTTGTCTTTAGGCACATAATATAGACCAATTGAATTCGGTACGTGACTAAGGTGGAACTCAGTTGGTGCGCCACTTGGTGGTGGATGCGGTTCAACCTACGTATAAAAGGATTCTCCATTGCTGAGCCTTTCTTTATTTATTAATTTACTCAGCACAAACATTGCATGCATGAACCGATTTTAATTAATTTTCTCGAGAAAACAATTTAATAAAAAAATAATTTATTCATGATTATTTTCTTATCAACCTCTGCAAATATTCTCATCTGGTGATTGGTGCGGTTATAATTTCAATTTCACCATGTTTATAACAATATACTAAGATGAAATTACCAAAAATTCTGATGTTTGAAAACTCAACAGCAGATTGTCACCAAACATTTATTGAAAACTAGTTAGTTATTTTTACGGTACCGTTTCCTGAGACTAACTGGGGGGACTCCACTTTCAAAAGGATGACGAGAAGAAGCTCGAAAAAACGTCTTTTGAAAATCCCCTGTTGACTGCATTAGAAGAAGATGCTTGTAGACACACGACTTCTTTACCTTATTTTTTTGGACATCTTTCATGTATGTTTGGGGCAGGGGGGGTTGGGGGGTGGGGGGTTGGACGTGAGTGCGTCGCTAAAGCCGCCATCCCCAGCCTGCACACACACATGTGCGCATGTTGTAGGGTTGACTTTTTTCCGCGAAGGACTTTATAATAATCGGCATCGCCATACTCCGCCAGCAACTTCGGGGTTTTCGTGTTCTTTTCTTCGGATGTGCAGCAGCAATGGCCGCCGCAGAGAATAGTCTTACTTCTTCCACAAGTACGCACGTGACAAGGAATTTTCGTATCTGCAGATGGCTGTGTTATGCTGACGTTCTTGCACCCAGCGTCATCAAATCTAGTGAAACCTGGTCATTGGGGGGCCTTATGTCACTCAAGAAGAAAGAGAACATTCAGTTTTCAATAACCTTAAAAGAGACTTCGGGCGCGATCAAACCAAAAACTGTTAGATCTTGCGATGATTCGTAATGTCTTGTCTAAAGAAAACCCAAACAAAAATCAAAACAACTTGTTAGATTCCTAGGGTAGTCAATTCGTTGTCTTCGTTAGCTTTAACTGATTTTTATGTTTATCAAAAGGCACGGTTGAGTTGACCGCCTTTATTACGAGTGTAGCGCCAACTGGCGGCGGCGAAGGACACCCGTCAAGAGATGATCAAATTTTACACGATGATATCGAATCTTAAAACTCACATGGAATAGTTGCTAAAATGTGAGAAAATGCATCATATAACTGAACTTCTATATATTCTACAACTTGGAAATTGAGCACAAATGTGTCGATTGCAAAACTATTGACAATTATATTCTGTACAATTGATGCTTGCGGCATTTTTCGTTGAAATTTGAACGAATGATTGGCCCTATGTGGCACAGATTGGTTTCGCTTGACTGTTTCGATATAAAAACGTCTCCCATGTCCCCAGTTGTGCACACAACAAGCTCGCACGCCATGCTGCATGCCAACAACATCTTTTCACAAAGACAATTTATGGCAGAATTAAAAATAACTGGGTGTTGTGGCCAAATGGGCTCCGGTTTTAAGTGAGAGAAAAAAAATTGGCCAATGTTATACCGACGGATGGAAACCATTCCCACATGAACATATGTATTATTCGAGGGTCGATTTCTGCGACATTTTCAATTGGGCCACTGAAAGCAAGCGCCAGACGAGGACGCTAGTTCACATACAGTTGGGACGTACAATTGTGTGGGTTCCCCGAGGATAAGTTTGCTATATAAAAACGAAATTGGTATATTTTATTATTATATATTTTAAAAGCGAATTTTATATATTTTTATTTTGGACGCACGAGAGATAGGTAATAAAGTTCACAACAAATTCAACCCTCTCCTCAATCTACCTACTGCTACGAATAAACGCTTTAAAAAAGACGGTCAATAATAGAGACATTTATAGTTACAGTAATACAAATTAAAAAATCGTTTGTATTTTTCAGGAATTGTATTTTTAATCAGATTTGGAATTTGTGGTATCTATGGGCTTTGAAGACAAAATGAGTATGCAAGCTTGTAGGCAAACTACTTTGGTTTTAGCGCATGTCCGTAAAAAATAGTCGAGGAATTAGCTGCGTTAGGAAGTACAAATTCGTGTTTAAAAAAGTATGCCAACAAGGTGACGACAAATGTGATGAAAGTAGAGAGAAGTTTCGGAAATGAGTGGGCTGGGCTGGAGATGACGTGACAAGGAGCAAGATGGTAGCAGCGTATGCATAAATACAGGACTACAAATATAAGTGAGACCATAGGAGTTTCCACAGGTGACGAGAAAACACCCAATCAATCAAAGTCAGAACATTCCAAAATATTGCAAACTTGCATAACCACTCATACACAAGATTTATTCTTGGCTGTTAATGAGTCTCCCAATAAATTATACCTCTTCCGCATTTAAAAAAATGTGCTTCATTTTTTATACCATCTGATAATAATAGTATACGATCGCACAAAAAGAAATTCTGAGTATACAACATTTTCATTAAAATATTTAAAATGACTCGTAATAAAAAATATATACAAGGAACCAATCACCTTCAAATGGCACACCTATAATACAACTCCATAAAACCACACAATTACACAATTTGTACGACTCGTCGTAGCCCAGTCGGTATTGCTACTGGCTGTGGCTCGGCGGTCCCGGGTTCGATTCCCGGCG